>CM043701.1:80367316-80457316 GCA_023935145.1 Bretschneidera sinensis
TGGTGCTTTTTTTCTATAAATTGTTATTACTTCGGAATTTAGAGATATCTAAATATAATATGGAATTATTTTTATGGATGAAATTTTTTAAGAGCAAGAATCAAGAATTAGAACAGGGGAAATTCTCTGGTTTTTTGTCGAAACTCTTATCTTGATTATCTTAATTAGATTATTTCTAGATTTTTGAGGTGCCCAATGCTAAAGAAGTAAATAGAAATACTTATTCACATGCTACTATGCTAGTAAAACATGAGCATTGGACTCTTTGAGCTTCCAAAGTGACAATGGTGATCTCATTTTTGGATCTTCCTTGACCATTGCATTATTTCCTCTTTAGTTAACTGATGAAATTTCATTGGATTGTTAACTTGACTTTTCCTCTACTTTTCCCAAATAGGTAAATGTTGATACCTCGTTGGTGCTTAAGGCTGTATGGTCTGCTAGTTGGATTTTTTTTTTATTTTTTTGTTTCCAATGTCGTAGAAGAGATCAAAACTGAAGTGATCTACAGTGATGCTTGACAAAAAAGGCACCTAGGCTCACCCTTCATTGTGCCCTTGGGTATATTTCTTTTTGAGTTTTGATGGGAATATTAGTTTCTAATGTTACTGTTAAGGAATGTTTACGTTTTCTTAAGGAGGTGGTGGATTAGTTAAAAAAGCTTAATTAGTATTAACACATGATTAAACTCTGCTGTTAAATTGGTTTATAGATGCATATATTATCCACATTCGACTTTAATTTTGGTCATATTGTTTCATCTTTTTTGTTTGCTTCTTCCATAATAAGAAATGGTGGTTCTCTCTCCCATCCATGTCTTCTACCTATTTGTCTTGGTGGGTTGGTGTCTATGGACTATCTATTGTGAATCATATTTGCTGAATAGGAAAATAAAAGATGTTACATTTGGTATATATGCCAAAGAAGAGGATAAAATGAAATTATTCTTTTTTTGGTAATAAATGGGATTATTTTCATTTAAGTTTATATTTGATATAAAAAATGAAATAAGCAAGATCATAGTTTACTCATTTATAAAATTTTATATATTTTTGTTTTAATCATATTTTCTTAATTTGATTTACTAAACAAACAGAAACCAGTTCAACCCGTATAATTTGTTAGGGACTGTTGTTATTGTATGAAACAATTACTGAATAATTGTAATATTTTCTGTTTTTTGGTGTAATGATAATATTTTCATGTAAACATTCTACATAGCAGCTGTAATAATAATATAAAAAAAAAAGGAAAAGTAGATGGGATTTTGTACGTATAGTGCGCAACACCTGTGCCCCTTAGGATCCCTCTGAAGTTGTTGGAAGAAAAGCACATGGTTTTCTGGCATGAGGAACAGGAGCAGCATACCCTCCACCAGATACAGGTGCAGGATTCCGAATTCCATAATACTCTTCTACAGCTTGTTGAATTTGGCAGTTTCCCTCGCCTCCTTGCTTGTCCTCGAACGGGCGGAGGGTGATCGTGGTGAAGATATTGATGATTTTGTTTCCATAATAGCCATAGATGTCATTATAAGCAACATTATCGTGCAAAAATGTTGGTAACTGACCCCTCACTTAAGGTTGGCATGATTCTGCTGCATGTGATGATTGCTCTGAACATTAGATATTTTTTGAAACTTTTAAAACTGAATATCTCATGTTTCATTTATCGATTATTTCTGCAAATTGCCTAAATGGCATGTAATTTATTAGTATAATTGCCAGCTAGAAGCAGTTTTGTAAATGAAATCATCTTTTTTTCACACCCAATGGATGAATCATGTTCTTTGCATGTATTTTAACAGAAACAGGCTTGTAGGAGAGTCTCATTCAGCTTGTCGAATCAGTTAGAGCATGTTTAGGTAATAATTTTTTGTTTTCAGTGAAAATTGTTTTCGAAAATGAAAACTGAACGTTTTTTTGAAGAAAAATGTTTGGATAACTGTAACTCGAAAATTGTTTTCAATACAGTACAGTGAAATGTTGTTTGGATAATCTTTTTTTGAAAACTATTTTGATACATCTTATAATTATTTTCAGTTTTGAGTTTAAATTTAAAATTTATATTAATTTTATTTATCATATTTACTAAATACTTAAATATAATTAATATTATTTTATTTTAATATTTTTTATATAACGTAGAGGAAGAAAGAAACAAAGAAGTGAAATATGATTTTAAGGCTATTTTTCAAAAATTATATCAAAAACCAATTTGAGGTTTTCATAAAACAGTTTTTAAAAATTAATTTTTTAAAAACTATTTTAAAAAACGATTTTTCAAAACTATTTTCCAAACATATTTTGAAGTTTTTAAAAACTCAGTGCAACATGTTCTTAATGTTTTAGTGAAAAGGGGCAAGGATTTGGGAGACTCAACTTGTACAACAATTTAAGGTACATCTGTATGAGGAACAGTATGTTATTTGTATTTATTTATTAAATGTGATGTATTGTTATATGTTTAATTGCATTGTTCACTTGAGAGTTTCTCAAAGCAGAAGAGCAATTAATTTCAGTCTTTCAAGGGAGCGGAATATTGCAAACTTAGCATCATGTTTGTTGCGGGATTCGCCTTACGTAATAAGAAAGTACTCCTAAGAGTTAAGAAAAGAAAAGCATAGTTGGCTCAACGCTTACATTTTTTTCTACGCGGGCATAATTTCTTTAAAACAATTTTATTGATAAATAATATTTGAAGGGTTTAAATTATAATTAATTAACAGTTTTAAAATTTTTAATGTCAAATTCATAATTTAATAATCTAAATACAAAAAAATAATAGCTTAAAGACCTCCTATGCAAATATCTCATGGTAAAAATAATATTATTTGCATTTTTTTCATTTTAGGTATTTCGTTCTACCAAACAAGACAGAGAAAATTAATATCATTTTTTTTAATTTTCTATTATATTTACTAAGGATCACAATCCTCTCAATTTAGAAATTTAAATGGAGTTCAAGTTTATTGAATGTTATCTCTCACAAATTTGAATATCCTTTATTTGATGATGTGGTATTCAATCTCACAGTAAACTTGACTCTATTTCAATTTTCAAATAAAAAAAATTATAATCCATTTACTAAATATACAAAAAAAATATTAATAATCTCACTTTTCTATTATCTTATTTTTCATCAACTTTCTTTTCGTTTCTCCACCCCATTAGGACATTGATATAGTTATAAAGTCAATCATAGGCCTTATCAATGTAATTTACTTTCTTTTATAAATATATGGAGTATATAGTTTACTTCCCAATAAATATCAATAATATGGGCCAAGTCATTGGAGAATTTGCAAGTAACCTCAGATAATTATATACTCTGTATGAAAGTAAAACTTTAATTATTTTAAAAAAATTTAAAGGATACTTAAAGAAAAAAAAAATTATTTTAAAATTTATGCGTAATAATTTTTATAGGACAGAGAGAGTACTAAACTGAATAAATTGCATGAAAAAGTGTTCCATTTGAATGTCCTATTATCATTGCTCTATGAGTAAGAAACACAATGTTATGAAATTTTTTTAAAAAGAATTAAGAAACACAACATTATGGAAAAATTAAATGCTTTTTATGTCTCATAATTTTTATCACGTTTATTATTTAATTAATTAAATAAATAATTTTTTTTTAATGTCAAATAATTTTTTTCATATATACATAAATAGAATTTAAAAATTTATAAAAATAATTTTTTTGAAAATTTTAAAATAATATGTATATAAAATAATTAAAATTAAAATTAAATAATAAATAATAAATAACTAAAATTATAAGATAAAAAAGGATTTTTCTTAATGTACGCTGGTTGCCGTTATAGATAATTAAAGAGTTGACATTTGTTTGGTTGACTAACATCCAACAAAAAAAGAAGAAGAAAATCGAATTATATATTATTATATATATGAAGTTTGACTAAGCCACAGCCTGGAAACAGTTTAAAATGGACTTGAAACATTTTAACGAAGAGTTGAAGACCCAAACATTTTTATGATTTAAAAAAAAAAAAAAAAAAATAAGTACATTTTTATAGTTCAATAATGCTGCATGAAAAGTGATTTAAATTCAATTTAAATCATTTCCATTGAAAAAATTTACATTAAAATTTTTTTAAAAAATAATTTAAATTACACTTAGAAAAACCTTCCAAACAAAAAATTTTACAAAAGTTAAGTGAGATATATAGGCATGAATGAAGACCCATATATTTTAATAGTTTTTTTTTGTTTTCAAAAGTAAGTAAATTTTATGGTGTTTTCAGAGACAAATGCTTTAGACGAAATATTTTGTTTAAACAAGGTAAAACTTAAATTCAAAGACGTTGGAGCATAAACTTTTTGAAACTTTAGTACGTTTTGAAATTCTAATAAAATGATAATAAATAACTAATTAAAATAATAAAAAATAATAATAATTTAAATTTAAATAAATTAATTTTTAATAAATTTTAATATTTTTATTAACTCTAGAATATATAAATTATAATATTAATTTTATAAATATAAAAATATTAATTTTAAATTAAATCATCTTTGAAACCTAAAAAACCATCTTTGAAAACACTGTGCAATTTTATAATTCAATCTAAAAAATATTAGGTAAGATATATGGACATAAGTTACAAGCACAAAAGTACGTAAAAGAAAGTGACCAGCAAGGCATATAAATCGTAAAAGATGGGAAAGTGTACAGTATTTACAAGTAAACCTTGTGAAAGCGCTAGATTAACTGAATATCCGCCGTAATCACTCACGTTAAAATGAACCTGTCAAGCCATGACATATGGGATTCAATCAGTGGAATAAATTAATGAAGATTGACATAGACATTCACTAAACATTTAAGCACACACCTCTAAAAGTCAATTAGGAAATGCCAAGAAAATATAATGATTATTATTATTAAAGTTTTTCAAGTGCAGATATATCTGTTTTAAATGTGAATTAATGCTGTAAATTTCGTAAATCGGTTTAAACGTTTTTATTTCAGTATTAAATCGAAATAAAATATACATATATTTTATTTTATTTTTTATTTTAATCTGTTTTGATTATTTTGATCTGTTTCAATCAAAACATCATATTTTTATCGAAATATTAAAATATTAATTTTTTGTATATTTGAAAATTTTAATAGAGTAATTTAAGAATTTTTACCTTTTTATTTCAATTAAAGATTAATGTTTGAACAATAATTGTTTTATTGTGATATATGTATGTATATATGTGTGTTAAATATATGTAATTTAATAATAAGACAAAATCTCAAATTTTTTTATTATGAAACGAAACCAAAATGTTTTATTTAATTAGTTAAATCGAAATATTATCCGATGCAAAATTTACGATCTTGATTTGAATAGTATCACTCGAAAATAAATTTACTAATAAAAAGAAGATAAAAACATTGTGACTATCAAATGAGCTACAGTGGAATATTTCAGTATCTTTTGAAAAGAAAAAAAGTAATTTATATTATTTAGTAAAGATATATTTTTGATGATAAAATACATATTTTTTATAATAAATTTATTATTATTAATATTTTTATTTTTATTATAAATATATATTTTATCATAAAATATTTTGTTTTCTCAAAACACCATTATGAGTTATATATCCTCTAATCCATAAGGAATCTCACAGTTTTAACTTCTCCATGGAGTACTTGATAAACGACAATGATTGATAGAGTAAAAAGGTAAAAGCCATTGATAAATCTTAAACAGCTTGGTCGTGGAGGGCCACTTGCCTAAATTTAGGAGTACAGTGGCTTTCAGTTTTCACTTTTCAGGCACATAGCTTGCTTTGGTCGGGTGAAGAGCGTTGCTTACACTTCACCGTTTGTCTTGTTTTCCTTTTACCCTAAAAAGAAAATGATATAAATGCACCAACGAAGCCAACTGGCAATTCATCAACTTTTTGGATAAAACAAGTCATTAGCCAACAGTCAAACCTATTTATAACAAACAAAATAGATTAGCCACACCCATCATCATGGCCAAGTCTTAATTCCTAAACCAAATTATTGTAAAATTTAAGTAAAAAATTGAAAAATACTGCTTTTTTTTTTTTTAGTAAAGAGATTGCTTTTAGTGTAGCGCCGCCTTTTTAAGCTCAATTTGTTTATGTGTAAAATGTAATATAGCACAAAATTAATTTTATGTAAAATTATAAATTTTTAATTAAATTTTTTTCGTTTGATTGAAGTGTGAAAATGAATGATAGAAACTGCAAAATATAAATTAAGAGAGAAAATTAATGATGTAATATATGAGAAATTTTAGGAAAGTGAGATGATTTCTTTTAAAAAAAAGAACAGTTTTTTAACCACTTATAAAATAACTTACATTAAAAAATGGCTCATATTATTTTGTTAAGCGTATCATCTAACTGAGTAAAATCTTATTTTATATAAAATTGATTTTCATAGAATATAACACAATCATATTATTAAAAGCTTGTGGTAAGAACGGATTTCGTTCTAATGCCCGAAAATAATATTTAAAAGCTCTCGTATGTTCTCCGTTACTTGTGTGGATAAAGTTTATGTTATAGAGTATATAGCTTCAATCACATAGATCAATTTCTAGTCACATAGCTTTATAATAATTCTGCACTGTTTTTGCATAATTTCTTTTGGATTGAGTCGACATTTGTTACTATCGTCATTCGATTTATAGAATTCTTCGTTTCAAAACCGTATGTGAGATTTTCATATAATGCTACTCATTTTTTATGTGCATAATGAGAATAATTTATGAAAAAGTGTAAAATGTTATTTTTTATATGTATTTGATTTTCATGCTGTCATATTTCATTGAAACAAATGGAACCTTAGTATAAGACTCGTTAAACAAGTTTAAAATCATTATTATAGATTTATAAGAAACTTTATCGGTAATTTTGTACGGATTTGACACAATTTTTTTCAATTTTTAAAAAAATAAAATTGAAGCTTAAAAATAATTTAAAAGAATTGTAAGAAATCTTGGGGTAAAGTCTTCCCAAACCTCCATGAATCCGTCCTCGACGGTATGAAAAAAAAAATTTGTTTTCAATAAAAATTTTCTAGTTTTAAATCCGGTTTGACAAGAATTGCACTTTTCATCGTTGTCACGAGAAGTTGAGCAGTACAGAAAATAGAAAAGAGAGACAAATAAAAACAGAAAGACAGAGACAGAGAAGAGAGTCTTCTCCCATTCTTCTCCTTTACCCTTTGGCTTTTGCTTTCCAGATCCAATGAAACCCAGAATGCATCCCCACAAACCCGAAATTAAGCCATCATTACCAACAATTAAAACGTACTCCTTAATGAATTTGTGTTGAAGCTCTTAATTTTTACCTTTTCACACTTTTTTTCTTCTTATTACCACTTCTCATTTTGGCCCTTCACTTTCATCTACTTCGACTTTTCAAACCCTAACCCTAGGAAGAGAATTCCCTAATAAAAATGGCAACGAGAGGGAGCAGATCAGAGAAGGTCAAGAGAATCTTCCAACAATTCGATGCCAACCGTGATGGTGGTCTCAACAGAGAGGAAATGGCCGCTCTGGTGGTCGCTGTAAACCCTAGGGTCAAATTCAGCGACGAGCAAATTAACGCCATCCTCGACGAAGTGTTCCGCACTTACGGCGAGTTCATTGACGGAGAGAAGGGCTTAACTTACGACGGTCTCCTGCGAACATACGATGACGGTGCGGGTGATGTCGACAGGGACTTTGACGCGCTTGGTCTCGATCTCAATTTCGACGAAAACAAAGGAATTTCCATGGCGTCAGAGGCTTCGTCGTCTTCTATCGTCGACGAGAGGGCAGTCGAGTCGCAGAAGAAGCAGAGGACTGCTACATGGGCGGTGTCGCCTAATCACGGCATTGTGTTTGATGATACGTGGAAGATTGTGGATGATTTGGAGATTCTGGTGAAGAGATTGAAAGCGAAGCAGACAAAAGATGGGAAATTGAAAGGGGATAACTTTGATGCGTATTCGGATGCTGGGTGGTCGAGGGAATTGGGGCCGTCCTCGGAGATTTCGGAGAAAAGGGTGTTCTGGGAAGAGTCCGGGCATGATTATTCAGCTTTCGTAAAAGAATTAGGGGTTTTGAGGAACAGAGCTGATGGGGCGAGATCAAGAGAGGAAGCTTTTGATGGCCATATGGCGATTGGTAGAGTTTTGTATGAGCACCAGTTGTTTAAGGAGGCTTTGTTGAGCTTTAAGAGAGCTTGTGAGTTGCAACCAACGGATGTGAGGCCCCATTTTAGGGCTGGGAATTGCTTTTACGCTCTTGGAAAGTACAAGGAGGCGAAAGGAGAGTTCTTGTTGGCATTGGAGGCGGGCGAGGCGGGTGGGAATCAGTGGGCTTACTTGCTTCCTCAGATATATGTGAACCTTGGGATTGCGCTTGAAGGTGAAGGTATGGTTTTAAGTGCTTGTGAGTATTATAGGGAAGCTGCAATTCTATGTCCAACTCATTTTAGAGCTTTGAAACTTTTGGGTAGTGCTCTTTTTGGGGTAGGGGAATATAGGGCGGCTGTGAAGGCCTTAGAAGAGGCCATTTTTATGAAACCGGATTATGCCGATGCACACTGTGATTTGGCATCGGCTTTGCATGCCATGGGTGAGGATGAGAGGGCAATTGAAGTCTTCCAGAAAGCTATCGACTTGAAACCTGGTCATGTGGATGCTTTGTACAATTTAGGTGGGCTTTATATGGACTTAGGTAGGTTCCAGAGAGCTTCTGAGATGTATACTAGGGTTTTAGCTGTGTGGCCTAACCATTGGCGAGCACAGCTCAACAAGGCAGTGTCCTTGTTGGGGGCTGGAGAAACCGAGGAAGCTAAGAAAGCTTTGAAGGAAGCACTGAAAATGACGAACAGGGTTGAATTGCATGATGCAATATCACACTTGAAACAGATGCAGAAGAAAAAGCTAAAGACTAATGGAGGTGCCAATGGAGAGGGGGCTTTTGTTGTTGTGGAGCCGTCGAAGTTTAAGACTGTGGGTGAGAGGACTACATTGAGGCAGGACTTAGCCAATGCGCTTCAAATTAGGGCTTTTCAGAGAATTACCAGATTGGGGCGTTGCGATGTGGAGCTTTTGAAGAAGGAAATAAGTGAAAATGATGTACCAGTATCTTACTCTGGGGGCGGTGGTCCACAGAAATCTATACGCAAACCTAACTTGGAGGAAATCCTCTGTAGGTTGCTTAATTTCCTGAAGCCTGACACCTTCCAAGGAGCCGTTAAAGCCATAAATGAGAAAATCCTCTGTGTCTTGGATGAAACAGGTTCAGGCAGGGTGGATTTGGGCATGTTTTATGCTCTACTTGCTCCCATCTGCAGTGGCCACCCAGACAAGCGAAAACAGGTTGCCTTTGATGCACTTCTGTGGCGTCCTGTGAATGAAGGTGGTTCTCAGATTAAAAAGGTTGATGCTGTTAGGTATATCAAATTGTTGAGGGCTATTTATGTTCCTTCTCATGGGGTTAGTGAAAATCTTGAAATTCATGGGGAGACAGATTTTTCAATGGTGTCTTTCCATGAGTTTGTTGTCATGTTTGATGATCATGATTGGGGTTTCGGTATCATGTCGACTCTGCTGAAACTTGAAATGGGGGATAGGAACCGCCATGGAAAACATGTTTGCTCAGTTTGCCGCTACCCAGTTACTGGCTCTCGCTTTAAGGAGATGAAATCTCATTTTAGTGTATGTAATCAATGCTACAGCGAAGGTAAGGTGCCTCCTACGTTTAAGCAGGAGGAATACAAATTCAAAGAGTATGGAAACGAGGCTGAAGCAATGAAAGATAAGTGTATGTGCTTTTCTGTGCAATCTCATAATGATCCATAGCTAGTTGATTCATTGTTTTTTTGTTCATCCTGTATTCTCCCATCAGGCTGTTTTAGTTGTTCAGTGTGATATAGCTCATGAATGCCCTTGTATGATAAACGGTTTCCAAGTGATGGCTCTGGTATATTTGTTCCACGACAACTACTGTGGAAATTCTTTCCTTCAATCTTTTAGTACTTGAGATGGTGTATATTACCTTTATAGGACTGTTATTCTGGTTTCTGTCACATGAATGTTGAATTTCCTTGGAGATGTTTAAATGAGAAATTGATTTGTTTTTTCTTGTGTATATGAGGAGCTTATCAACACAAAATGATTGGAATTGAAATAAAGGCTATTTTCTGTTTCTGTTGGAATTGAAATAAAGGCTATTTTCTGTTAGTGGTAGTTGTGGAGCTGTTGAATGAGTTTTTGAACATTCACTTCTTGCTTAGTGAGGTTAATACCCGAGTTTTGGTTACATTCTGTTGCACACTCCAGCATCTCTGGAAACATAGGAACTCTGTTCTATTTCCACAACTAGTGGTTCTGGAATGCAATTCTGTTATTCCAGCTTGGATCAAGGCCTGGTCCCTCTGATCACCAAATTTACACGATCCAGATTCCAGGAGGCCTTTCTCAAAGGCCAGGTCTGACCCCTGCCCCCTGGACTCTCAGGTCACTCAACCAGCATGGCATGTTGACATACCCAAGTTTCAGGAAGGGTTCAGGCACTCGAGGTCTCTCACGCACTTGTCCTGGCTTGTAACAACCTTCTCTCCTCCAAGCCCTTAGACAAGGATTCACAGCTATCAGGATTCATAGTCCATGTCTATTTATTTCGTTCATCAACAGGCAATGCAGTGTGGTGGCAGGCCTTTTGGACTTTATGGAACACCGCCTTCTTCGGACAGTTTCTCACAATTGCAGGACAGATCTGCTCACCCATGGAGCCTCGATTCTAGTTTCTCAAGGCCTTGGCTCAGTCGTGCGCCTTCTCACTATATGTGATATCCATATTCGAAGCTAAAAATGTGATAAATTATGGGAATACAAAGACACAACACATATCAATGGACCAATGATAAGTATTACAATTTCTTAAAACACAAATACTTCTCAACTTTTTTTCTTAATATTTCTAAATTAAATTTAAATTTGTAAAAAAAAAAAATCAAATTTTAACGGAATTACCCTAAAACGAACCTTGGACCACATGGGATTGGAGGTAGATAATGCTTGTAGTGCCTTTCATATATTATTATTGAGTCATTATTTCTTTTCTTTTCTTTTCTTTTTCTGTTTACTTAACAGTGTAGCACATGTACCTACTGTGAATGAATAGATAGTCATGGGACAAAAATATTTGCGTTAATTACATATTTGTTTTCTAAATTATAACGGAATGAATTCCATTTTGTTTTGGTTGAAATCACCGTAACGTTTTGCACCAAAATAACGTCTATTACTATTAGTACTACTCTTCTCACTCTCTCTCTCTCTCCTAAGCTGTCATTGAAGTGAAAAGATTTTAATTACGGACATGTAATTAATAGTGACTAAGGGAGGGCGATTAAGGTTTTTCAATGGCCTCCACATTGCAGTCCCTCCGTTTCTGTGGGCCTGCCTCCTTCGACCCGGGCGGCAAAAACTTTGACGCTCTCAACTATATCCTTGCTTACCTCGGCCACCGCGGCAATGCTAAAATTTAAAAAACCCAACCAATTTCATTGAGAAGCCCATTATACTATATTATACATGTTATTGTTTTCCCTTGTTTTAACACGTATTATAAATCTAATGAAACATCAAACCATATTAGCAAGTTTTGTATGCCTTTCAGATATGATTTACACGCCACCTATAATTTCATTAGACAAAACAGTCTGACTAACTTTCAGTTTAAGCCGGAGGTGAGAAATGAGCGTACTGAGTCGGATGTCACGAGTTACAAGTCAATAGGTACGAGTTAAAAATATTTATTTCTTAATAAATTTATTATTTCATGTCTGTACCTGACTTATTAAAAAACGAGTGAACCCACGAATCACTGTTAAAATTGACCTTTTTTTTTTATTTTTTTATCTTATTAAATGTTGTTTGTCAATGACTCATAATTTTTAAGGTCCACTCAGCACTAACATTGTTAAGTTCTCCTGTTTCTGCAATGGTATTAATTTTTGCATGTCCATAAAACCAGTCCATCAAGAGTCTCACCATTGATGATAAAGGGCGTGAAAGAGACATAATAGCTATATTGAAGTACATAGATGACAGCCTGATACAGAGGTCAGCATATCGCAATTAAAATGTAAAAGGCTGCATGGACAATGTTCTAAATTGCACTCAACTCAGATTTTTACAGATCAGATCGAGCACAAGTCAATTTTTAACAGATCTCAAAATTTAAGCTTATATCCGCGTTTTAACTGGTAAGGATAAATTTTAGTTTTAGCTAGCTTCTTTTGGTGGAGAGGTAAAGTCGACTTTGAGTCCGTTTTCGCTGAGGACGGGGTTGACGTTTATTGGTTGGCAGGGCGAGATTATATTGCCAGTCAAATTGTAAGGAATCATTGAAATTTGAAATGTAAATATGCATTAGAAGAAAATTTGAAATGAAATTGGTAATTACAGTGGCACGTAAAGAATCAGAGTCAATTTTTTTTTTCTACGGAAAAGTGGTTTGAAAATATTTATGAAGAAAAATTGTTATTATTGCAGTTGACTTCTCCAAATCATGGAAAAAAATTATTTAACAATTAAATAGTAAAATACTATGTGAGTATTAATATTTTTTGTAGGCAATTTTATTTTTATTAACGAAGAGAGATTTTTTCATTAAAAAATCTAAGTATGTAATTTAGTGAGGCATATCAAAATATTTTCCAATTCGAATGTTATATTATAAAAAAATGGTAAATAATAATGTTAATTTTAACTGAAGCTAAATGAATGATTAGATGAACTATAATTAATGGTAAAAAAACGAGGACAAATAATTTCTCTATGTGGCAAAGTATCAATGCAACATGATACTCTAATTTGTCAAGCTCCTGCAGAACAAGGGTTTTAGAGCATAAAACTTCGAAAATTGATGATAACTTAAAAACAACTGCTACAACATGTCTAAGGGAAGTGCTCTCAAGTCAACTGGAAGGATTTTTTACATCAATACGTGACTATCATGACTATTTAAGTTCGATAATTTACGCTCTTTTAGGTTTACACATTTTGAGATGTTTGATGTATACCTATCATGAACTTTGAGATTTGTCAAAACTATCAAGAAATTGTCATTCTCTTTTGCAAATATAGTGTAGCATGGGGTGAATAATCTTTTCCGTTGAGAAGAACAATTAGATAGATATAATTTCTAATACCAATTTTTTTAAGATCATGATGTGCCTTCTTATTATCTTTAGTCTTACTATCAATATTCAACATTGTTCCAATCAAATTATCACAAGCGTTTTTTTTTTTATATGCATCACATATAGATTATGACGAAGAAGATTGTTTTTCCAATAAGATAAATAAAAAAAATATGCTTTTTTTTTCATAAAATTTGTACAACTCCCCGATCCGTTGTGTCATCCTCATTATCAACATTTTCGAGGAAATAGTCTAAATCTTCAAAAATATTATGTTGATTTGTGTTATCAACTTCATACACTAATATTTGCCCCATAGAGATGCCAACATCCTCTCTTGCCCTCTTTTTAAAAGGCTTCAAAGTTTTACCATAGATGTATTTTCCACTCTCTTGTTGACTTAAAACAATGTGTCAAGACGGTGGAATAGGAGCAGATCCCAACTCTATGGTGCCATCAAACTTATCATTTTTAAACCGAAAATAATGGTTTTCTTCTAATCATCGACGATGACCCATATAACAAAGCTTTCCTCCGTACTTTAACCATATAGAATGCATAATCTTTGGCTCTACCCATGAATTTTCTAGTAATAGGTACTTCACAATGAAATCTACTTTATACAGTAACGGTATTTACCACAACAAGGACAAGCAGCATGCCCATTGGTGCTCCAACTAGATAAGTTCGCATATGCAAGGAAATCATTAATAGTCTAAAGAAGAGAAGCATGCAACTTAAAACTTTGATTGTTGGACGCCTCAAACACATTGACACCATCCCATAATTGTTTCAGATCTTTCGTAAGAGGCTGTACAAAAATATCAATATCATTATTGGGGCCTTTTCACCGAAAATGATCATTGAAAGGATGAACGAGATTTTCTTCATCCAAAGCCATGGTGGGAAATTATATGGGATCAAAGAATGAGCCAAGTGATATAAGTGGAACTCATTTTCGAAAGGGATTGAACCCGTCACTAGCAAGGCTAAGCCTAACACTACGAGGATATGCTGCAAAATCTAGATACAGTGCATCAAATTCTTTTCAAGCTAATCCATCCGCCAAGTGTCTCAAGATTCCATCATTTGTTCGCTCCTTATCATGCCATCTCATCAAGGATGCCATTTTAGATGACATATATATCATTTTCAATCTCGGTACTAGAGAAAAATAATGCAATACTTTAGCTAGTTTTTTCTTTTTAAACAGAGCATCTTTTTCATTTAATGGATCCCCCTTATTAGCATTATTTTTAATCCACCGTAGCACATCACACACATGACAAAAATATTGATTCACCTTCTCACCCCAATAGAATGTGTAGTCATTAGGACAAACACGAATCTTCTCATTGCCAAGACCCAATCCTTTGATTATCTTTTTTGCTTCATAATAATTTGATGGCATTGGAACGTACATCGAAAACGCCATGTTGATAAACTCAAGCAACAAATAAATAGATTTACCAAACCACCCATTCAAATATTTGATGGGTAATAGGTATAACATGAATGATAACTTCGTGAAATTTTGACAACTCGTATAAAATTAATGATCATAATCTTTCATCAAATTGTGATACCAAATCATCTCATCAATAAGGGAGTGAACTGGTTGTTCAACATGTAAAGGCTCACCACAACCATTGACCTCAAGCAGCCCATGGATTTGTTGCTCTTCACTATGCTTATTTGAAAATCCCATTTCATTTTTCTCACTTAATGGCTCATTGTTTTGGTTGACACTAGTAACCTCGTAGGCATCTCGAAGCAAACCCAACATATCATCTTGTTCCATGAAGCCTACTGGAACACTAGTGAGTCCTAAACCAAAAAGGAGTGGTATATACGAGCGATTTTCTCCCCATGAAAAACTTACATGATATAACCTTGGCAAAATCCATTATACAACAAATTCTCGTGAATAACTTCTGGTTCGAATGAATAGCAATTGTCACATTTATGACATGGACACACAATAGTACCACTAGCACATGCTTTCTCACACACAAATATATAGATATATGTGTGTGGGGGTATATATATATATATAAAAGAAGAGTCGTAATTACAAGATTAGAATTGGTTACTATATACTTAAAATAGTAAAGTTGCATGTAGATATCATTCTTTGTTTTAGAATTACTTAATATGAGGTCTTGTTTATGATTAATTTTTCTTTAAACTAACATGTCTTACCTTAACCCATTATTGATGAAATGAAGAACAACAAAATTCCAAAGAGAGACTTAAGAAATATAGCCCCTGCACATGCAGGTGCTGTACGCAGATCTTGGACAACACAATGCGTAAGGGCTGGCAACACTTGCACTTAGCATTAAGAATATATACATACAAAAGTTCAGGTTACTCTTACTAGCAAAAAACATGTTACAATTCTAAACACAAAGATTTAAAGAATTATAAAATACCATAATAAAGGATTAGGCAAGACAATTACCATCGACAAACAAACTCTTAAGAACACTAAACACAAGACAAGCAAGCTTTCAAGAACTCTAAGTCTTCAATGCATGAAACTTGGGTTCATACTCAAGAAGAAAGGTTTATCCAGTTAAATATCTAGATATTGCTCTATATGTACCATCCCGATGTCTATAACTCTATTCTTTTATCATTTGTCAGCACCTTTTCGTTTGTGAGTCTTTATCACTAAGCATCATGACATGCACATATGAACATGTTAATTTGTTTTTGTGTGAGACTAAGTTAAGTACATGCACGTATTATATTTTCATCAAACATAGTTGACAAAATCAATCAAAAAGTACACATAATATATTTCCACTAAAATCATAATGATTGTTGAGAAAGATATTATAGACTGAGGTTTTAACCCAAGAGGGAGGGGTGAATTGGGTTTATAAATTTTTTTGCTAATTAATCACAAGTTTATAAAAACAGATAAACTCACAAGCATGTAAACAAGTAAAGTGCTGTTAACAAAAGAGTATAAGGAATAGAAGATGCAAACTCAGTTTATAGTGGTTCGACAATATTGGATTCGTTCCGACCCTACGTCCACTCTCTTCAAGGAACCTCCTTGAAGCAATCCACTAAAAAAACTTAGTCTTGCAACTTCACAGGTGTTGCACAAACCTTACAATCAATCTCTTCATCTTGGAAGCAAGTCCTTTCCTCTCGGAAGTTAATCTCTTCATTTCAGAAGCTAATTCCTTTACAATAAATGCTGTAAAGTAAATGGTAGAGAGACAGCAATGAAAGCTTATACAACTGAATAATATATCTCTTTCAAGGTTAAACTTGAAGAATAGCTCAACAATAAATATTTCAAAACTTTTGTGTATCAGTGAGTAAAAACTTGATTGAATTGAGTAGTCTATCTTTTAGAAATACTCAATAGAGTGAGCTTATATAGCCTTGATGTAATATGGCCGTTTTGTACTGATTTGGTACGTTTCGGTGCAAATTGTGCTGAAATCTCGTGTCTCAACGGTCATATTTTTTGAACTACCAATCGACTGGATCTTAGTACCAGTCGATTGGGTCAAGTGAAAAGTCTTACCTTTAATGCTATGATTGGTACCAGTCGATTGGGTAGGACTTACCAGTCGACTGGGGACCTTCTGTCCAAAGTACTAGTCGACTGGTATGAGGCATCCAGTCGACTAGGAACACACTATCCCTTATCCCAGTCTTCTGGTATAAGTACCAGTCGGCCGGGTTGTCTTCAGCCTAATTTTTCATTCTTTGAAATGTTTTTGACTTTAAAACGTTTGAACGAATAGTTTTGTTAAAAATGTTTTTTTTCAAAAAGGAGCCATTGGACAAGCTTGTTACCTGAACCGGTGAGATTTACAACTTGATTTAATACCTTATACCTATACTAGATCTTCTGTCTTGACTTGGAGTTTGATTCAAGTTGAGTGCTTGCACTTTGATTTCTGGCTGTATGCTTTTATCGCTTAATACACTTAGATTGCATTGTTAGTATAATAAGAGTTGTGTTTTGTCATCATTAAAATATAGGTGAGGGTCAACAATCTCTCTCTTTTTGATGATGACCAAACTAATGAGAGAAAACAGTTTTAAAAACTAAGTGTTGGATTTTTTGAAAAAATTCGGGCAGAGTTTCCTCTGTTTTTTGAATAAAACTAACTTGTAAAATGATTAAGAACAGTTTATATGCAACCCAACCAATCATCTCAATATATAAAATCATACACCAAGTTCTTTGGAGCAATGCTCCCCCTAAATCTATGCACTAATTTGAGTTTATAGTTAGTTTTCTCATTTTCTCATATTTCTCTCTCGTTTTGACAATAGTATAAAATGTGTAGTAAACAAAAAATAAGCTATATAGATACCATAGACATGAAGAGCATGCATAAAAAAACTTGTGGACAAAAATTTGGCATCATTTAGAGTTAAGAATCCTTCCCGAGCAGAACCGAAAGTTTCCATACATGCAAAAGAAGTTTAAAGCATTTATCCGAGTTCAGAAAAATTTAAAGCATGTAAACATATTGCGAAAATGTAAAACAAGAATATTAACCAAATCTAAACAGAAACCATAGTCATATATATCATCAGTCTATACAGTACAGGCTTCGTAGAGCCGAAACAGAAGTACAAAATACAGTAAATGATAAAATAATATCCATGCTAAGAACAATGAAAATCTATATCAATAAATACACCGAAAGAAGGATAGAAAATGACTCAAGGAGCGGGAGAGTCAGAGCTGCCATGAACGAGATCCTAAAGCTCAGTCAAAGAGCCCTCAGTACGCTCACGGTGCAACTCAAAGTTATCCCGAAGAGAGTAGAGGTCGTGATGCATGTCGTCGACTGTAGAGCTCAAACTCTAGAAGTTAGACTGCATGGTCAGCTGGAGGCTCATGATAGCCTGTAGAAGATCGCCATACCCAGTTGGACCAACACTTGAGTTGCCCATAGGAGGTGCTCGGGTATCTGCATCCATAAAAGTAGCAGCAGCATCTGGATGCTCGTCCTCATCATCGCTACTATCGTTCTCTCCAATCCGAATGTTCTTCCCAGCCTTGGAATAGATGAAGCCATCTCGGATTGTGCATCCCATCTTCTTCAGCGATGAGACGTTGATGATGTCCTTGAGGTCAATGTCCTACGCCTCAGAGGCGGGAAGAGGCACCCGAAAGTGCTGGAGGATGAGAGTGATGAGCATCCCGTAAGGAAGGCATCCGGAGTCGCTCGTTTCGCCGTTTATCATGTTGGTGAACAGCAGAGGGTAGATATTGAAATGGTGCCCAGTTTTAAGGCACCAAATCAATATGACATCTATCTTCGATAGATAGCCCCGACTCTCGAGTCTCGGGTGGATGGTCCAACTCACAATGAGGTTGAACAATTTCGAGTCAAGGGGCATGTCACTACATGTGTGAAATGTAGTGGGTCGAAACACATAGTTAGGGTCACCCCTAACTGTCTGACATGCTTTCTCATAATCGAAATTGTCTGGCCATCCATTCAGACTCCATTGGATCCCTCCCACAGGGATCCTCAGGATACTCATCAAGAGGTCAGTGTTGACCTCAAACTCCACACGCAAAAAACTGGTTCTGAACCTCAGAGCCAGTGGATTGGGTTTCACCAAGTTTGCATAGAACTGGTGAATCAGTTTTGGGTAATATTTTTCATGTATCTTGACTAGTGGGGTCAAGTTAGTGGCATTGAAGGCAGATAATATATCAAAATTACCATGATGAATAGATTTAAAGTTGACGAATCTACCAGTCATGATCTTCTTATGGTGGATAACGGATGTATACCTGTCTTTTGCTGCCGGGCTGGAGAACAGAAAGTCGTCGAGCTCTATTTTGGGCTTCTTGCTTGAGGAGCCCGCTACGCTCTTCTCTTGGGAATCCGAAGCCTGAGATTCTGTGGACTTTGGTCTAGTAGGCGCATGTGGTCCCCCAACGGTAGTTTTGATGCGGATTCGGTCGGACATTTTTTAGGAGAAAGGTTTTTTGGGTGAAAAAGAGTTTTTGGTGAAAAAATGAGATTTCAACCGTAGAAAGTTGAAATGGATGGTTTGGATGAGTAGATCAGGGTGTGTAGAAAGTGTTTTGAGGGTTTTTTGATCAAAATGACGAGATTTTTTTGAGAGAGAAAGCTTAGCGTTTTGAAAATGGCATAAAAATCTGGAAAAAATGAAGAGACTATTTATAGAATTGCGATACTAGTCGACTGGGGTTAAGGTACTAGTCGACTGGGTTCATTGCAGATTTGAAAAGTTTCACATACCAGTCGACTGGGTAAACTGGCGGAAGGATACCAGTCGACTGGGTGGTTAACAGATTTTCTAAAAATGGCTCCAAACAAGGTTTTTGATTACCAGAAGACTGGTATAACCTTACCAGTCGACTGGGATATATTTATCAATCGACTGGACCCTTAAGAAAATTTTCAGTCTTGAGTCTTAGTACGAAATTTATTTTTCTATGCCATCTTGAGTGAGGGAGTTATTAAATAAGGTTTAATACTCTTTCATTAGATGTCATATATGCAAAATGATGAATGATGAATCAATCAGACATACAGTTTATCATAATCAAACAATCTCATTGACAGTCTTATTTTGCAAAAACTTGCTTCACTTAGAGGTTTTGTAAGAATGTCAGCTATTTGATCTTCTGTAGGTATGAATTCTAGTCTTATGTCACTTTTTTTAGCATGGTCTCTTAAGAAATAATGTCTAATTTCTATGTGTTTAGTTCTAGAGTGCTGAATAGGGTTCTTGGTTAGGTTGATAACACTAGTATTATCACAATGTATTGGGATACTTTTAAAGTTCATGCCATAGTCTTCTAGTTGTTGTTTCATCCATAATACTTAGGCACAACAACTCCGAGCTGCTACATATTCCGCCTCGATGGTTAATAGTGCAAAGGAGTTTTGTTTCTTGGAGAACCAAGAGGTTAACATTTCACCTAAGAATTGGCATGTTCTACTTGTGCTTTTTCTATCTAATCTACATCCAGCAAAGTCAGCATCTAAATATCCTACAAGCTCAAAAGGTGAATCTCTAGAGTACCATAATCCTAGGGTTTGAGTTCCTTGTAAATATCTAAGGATCATTTTCACTGCAACTACATGTGATTCCTTAGGATTACCCTGAAATCTAGCACATATGCATACACTGAACATAATGTCAGGTCTACTTGTGCTTTTATTTGAAATCATTGTACAATGAGGAGTGAGCTTCACAAGCTCAATGAATTAAAGTTACTAAAAGTATTCGGTTTTATAAATGGTTTTTCAATATTTAATCATTTATATCTCTCACAACCTGATACTAGTATTCTACTATCACTACACATGTCAAAAGATTCATTCTCTATAAATCTACTCTTCTTATTTATTGGTTCACTTCAAGACCATTCGTTATTTTATAATTACCTCGCGAATAAGTTCCACATCATAAAGTCTACCATTTAGATAGTTCTTATAACCATAACAATAACACACCCCACCTCAACATTTTAATAATCTTATCACCATAACTGTATCTTTCTGTGAGACTCAGCCATCTATAATTAAATTCACAATAATACACTACACCTCAGTATTTTAATAATCTTATCATCATAACTATCTCTTTCTGTGAGACTCAACCATCAATAATTAAATTCACAATTAATACACCACATATCAGCATTTCAATAATGCAAGTAATAATTAAAACATATGCAATGCATTAATGATTATGATGGAAACGTCTTCCCACCTGTCGATAGGTTATTATTATCTTAGACCGGCCCCTTCCCGGTTCTTTATAGCTTATCCCGGCTGTCACGAAATTTATTTCTAGTATATACCGGCTGTTACGATGTCTTTTTTATTTTCAGCATATACCGGCTATCACGGTTGTTCCATTAGACAGGTCTCTTCCTGGTTCTTTTGGTTATATTATTAAATGCATATGCACAAGAACAACGATATGAAATGTGCATCTGAATAGTAATATAAAAACAATATAAATTCAAAACACTTAAATTTACTATCCTGATTATTCTCAAATTTATATAATAAAAATTCCACTAAAATTCCTCTCATCCCAAATCACCTTAAATCATCCATCAAAGTTTGTCAAGATCCACTAAAATTCATCTCCTCAAATTTTGTATCAAAACATCAACCAAAACTGATCAAGAATTTCACTTATCACTATTATTATTAAATCAACCCATTATTCTAATAATATTTCTTCTCACATAATAATTTTTCTACGGTCAAATATTCACATCATATCTATCAACCAAATATTTATCTATCACCAAAACGTAATCTAATAATTTATTTTAATATTGTCACTAGATATTTGATTTTTATTTAGACTACTTAAAGTAAATCTAACTCACCACGTAGCTCTTAAAGCTACCCGTGGATCACCTCCTTGCATTTCCCGTTTCTCTCAGAAATTTTCCCAGTTGGAGATTATCAGCACTTGACATCGCATTTATATTAAATTTATAATTTATACTTTAATTCGTTATAAACCATACACTTTGAAAATTTTCATTTTGAATTCAAAGAAACTTTGTAAATGTCAGAAATTAAAAAATAAACTTTATGTTATTACCTTATACTTTTCTTATCGCTTTTCCTGATTTTCTATGAAATTCCACAGAAAATCCCTTCAAAATTTTGCTATTTCAGCATTTCTTTAAGTCCCAAATATTTTGAGAAAACAAGAAATTAAAAAGAACTATGTTTCACATAGGACATCTGTATATATAGGAGAGATTTGTCCCAAAAATCTCTGCAGCCCCCCTCACAAAGTCTTCACGTTTTGGAGACGTGGAGGGCTAAGGCCTTCACAGTTTCACTTGGCAGCAGGGTTGCCACCTGCTGCCGTTTACATTAACCTTTTTTTTTTAAACTGATCTGACCCGTGTAACCGTGCAAGCCTAAAGACGTGTTTATTCTGACACATGAACTGTTGTTCCCTGGTCTTATGCCAGGTGGGCACCTCTTCACCAAAATTATAAATCTTTCTTAGTTATCCAAGCTCTAGTTTCGTTCAAATGCTAGTCTTTTGATAAAAATGTTTCTTTGTAAACAAATGGTGGTCCCCACCAACATTTAATGAAACTACACATACATTTCCATGTTCTTCCACTTCGTAAGCCTTGTTTGATTTAAAACTAAAGATAAACACTTTATTTGCTGCCACTACTTTAGTAATTACAGTTTTGCCACATCTTATTTACAATTATGCCACCATGCATTTTCATTTAAATTTTACAACTTTGCCACTACTTAATTTCGATTCTGCCATCGGTCTTTCAGCTTTTTAAATTTACGATTATGCCACTTCAGTAATTACGATTTTTCCACTGTTTAATTAAAATCTTGACATTTTTTTCCCTTCAAAATCAATTTTCCATCTCTTTTTTTTTTTATTTTAAAAAAATATATAAAATATAGAAAATTATATTTTCTTCCAAAAAAAATCTTCTAATTAATTTCTTCAACCTTATTGTACATTTTTCTTCAAAATTCTTTCATTTGAAACTTCCAATTTCGAAAATTTTCAGTCCTTTCTTTTTTAAAAATTTTCTGACTCTTTACAACCAAATTTTTCAATATTATCTTTCAAATATTATTTGAAATCAATATTAAATCTTTCATTTATGGATTATTTAATTCAATATAATATATGTAAAATTACTTCTTTAACCTTATATTATGAACACGAATATTACAAGTAGAGTGTCATTTATGTGAGTTTTTGTGAAGAGGGTTGTGTCTACTTTACCTCTTATAAAATTATTATCAATAAAAAATTTATTTAGTCTTTCATACCATGCTCTTGTAGCTTGCTTCAACCCATATAGAGCTTTAGAAAGCTTGTAGACATGATTTGGAAGACTAAGATTTTCAAATCCAAGAGGTTGCTCAACGTATACCTCTTCTTCTATGAAGCCATTTAAAAAGGCACTCTTTACATCCATTTGAAATAACTTAAATTTATTAAAGCATGCAAGTGCTAATAATATTTGAATAGCTTCTAATCTAGCTACGGGAGCATAGGACTCATCAAAGTCTATTCATTCTTCTTGATTATATCCCTTAGCAACTAGTCTAACCTTGTTTCTAGTCACTATTCCATTTTCTTCCATCTTATTTCTAAATACCCATTTAGTTCCTATTATTGTATGATTCTTAGGTCTAGGAACTAGATTCCAAACATTGTTTCTTTCAAATTGATTTATTTCTTCTTGCATGACAATTATCCAATCATTATCCTTTTCGGCTTCTATAAATGTAATATCCGTATTTTAAAAGTTGGGTAAGTGTATATTTTTATCAATATGACAAAGATTTAAATCCCTGAATGAAGATTTCTGGAGACCAAGGTTGAAAAGCAAAAAAAAAAAAAAAAAAGCCAACTTGGAATAGTAACTCGGGGCATCATACTTGCTGCCACCGAGAGAACAATTTCAAGTGGAATGTTTGGTTTTATTTATTTTTGTTGTTAGTGGGGAAAAGTAAAGTAAAGAAAAGAAAAGAAAAACAAAGGTGAATCATTATGTTGGTAAGGCAATCATGTCTTATTTTTTTAAATCCTCCAAATTATGGAGACGATTGAAGGAGGGAGCTGCTGAAATTTGCAGCCAAGCTCTCCTATATAATGTGTGCGAGAGATTTATGAAGAGAACGCGAAAGAATTTTTGATTACTTCCAAATATTTCATCTGTGTTCTTAAAACACTTGAGAGTTTAAAGAAAGGTGGAAGCAACAAAATTTTGAGGGTATTTTCGAAAATATTTCGGGAAGCTATCAAAATAGCAGAAGGTAATAAGGTAATGTTATTTTATCATTTATGAAAGTTTCAAGAGGTTAAAATAGAAAATTTTTCAAACTGTGTGGTTTATGGGGAAAAGAAGAAATAATAAGAAATTTAAATTCCAATATTATGTCAGGTGTTGGTAGTCAACAATCGGAAAAAAATTCGAGGAAAATCGGGAAAGGCAAAGAGGTGGCCCACGAGTAGTTTTAAGTGCTACGTGGTGAGTTGGATTTACTTTAAGTAGTCTAAATGAAAAATCAATTATTTTAGTGATAATCTTAAATTTAATTACTTAAGTATGTTTGGGTGATGGATGAAAAAGTGATTTATGGGAATGATAGAAAATTTGGATATATAGAAATATTTCTTTGTGAGTAATAATATTTTTGGAATTTATAAGTTGACTTGAAAATAAAAGCAATAAATAAATTATTGATGAGACATACCGATGTTTTAACACGAATTATGACGAGATGAATTTTAGTGGATCTTGCTAAATTTTTATGGATGATTTAAGATGAATTTTAGTGGATCTTGACAAATTCTGATGGACAATTTGAGATGAAATTTAGTGGATCTGGACAGACTTTAATGGATTATTTGATGTGATTTGGGAAGAGAAGAATCTTATGGATAATTAGGATAGCCAAATTAAGTGGCTTGAATCTTTATATTGTTTTTATATTTCTGTTTATATTATTGTTTCATATCATTGTTCATGCACATATGCATTAAATAATATAATCGAAAGAACCGAGAAGGCAGCCGGTCTAATGAAATAACCATGACAGCTGGTATATGCTGGGATGAAAAATAAAAACTGTGACAGCCGGTATATGCTGGGATGAAAAGTGAAAACCGTGACAGCCGGTATATGCTGGAATTAACCGGGAAGGCAGCCGGTCTGATGAGAATAAAAGAACCGGGAGGGTAGCTGGTCTAAGATAATAATAACCTGTCGACAGGTGGGAAGACGTTCCCATCATAATCATTCGTGCATCTGCATCTGTTTTAATTATCGTTGCATTATTTGAAATGCTGAGATGTGGTATATTAATTGTGAATTAAATTATAGATGGCTGGGTCTCATAAAAAGAGACAGTTATAATGATGAGATGTGTGAGATGCTGAGTTGTGGTATATTAATTGTGAATTAAATTATAGATGGCTGGGTCTCATAAAAAGAGACAGCTATAATGATGAGACTTTCGAGATGCTGAGATGTGATACTTTTTGTGAATTTAATTATAGAAGGTTGAGTTTCATATAAAAAGTCAGTGATAAGACTTATCTAAATGATGGATTTTTTGATATGAACCTCATTACGAGGTAATTAGGAAATAATTGATAGTCTTAAGGTGAACCAATGATTGAGAAGAAGAGATTGATAGTAGAAAGTTGTCATCAGGTTATGCGAAAAATAAATTTTAATATTAAAGGATTATTGATAGAATTTGGAATACTTTCAGTAAATTAAATTCGCTGAGCTTGTGAAGCTCACTCCTAACTGTTCAATGATTTTAGGTAGCAGTCAAGATAAATAGTCTGGTGGGTTGAGAATCAGTCGAGATCTTTTTCTGTAAGCCAAGTACATGTTAATATCCTCAGACAATCGAGTTAAAAACTTGTAAAAATTTTATTGTAAATATTCATGCATTTATGTATTTTATGTTTAAGTGAATATCAGATTTGTTTACCTCTCCTGTTAAAGGATTAAAAAAAAAATTGGTAGTATTTTATTTATTGTTGCATATATGTGTCGTGCTTGGATTTTCAAAATGTGATGACACCGTCTAGGGGTGGCCAACCTGGGATGGGTCGTTACAATTTTGGTATCAGAGCATTAGGTTTTAAGATTCTGTAGACTGCATGAGAACCTAAAAAGTGGAAGATCTAAATAAATAATATTCTTAAATGCAAAGTCTGAGGATGACACGTGGTCGTGCGAGAACTAGAGGTAGAGTTCAAAATCAGAGGGGACGTGGTAGACCCCCAATTTTTAGGAGGACTGAAGTAGAGGAAGAAGTCGAGTCGGTGGTTCCCGCAAGGGAACATGGTGATAGTGCAGCTGGTACGAGTAGAGCTGGGGAAGTATGTAAAAGTAGAAATGATGAATTGCAAGATGCTCTTAACCGTGCTTTAGAGAGAATTAATGCAGCCGAAGAACGGGCTGCTAATTTGCAAAGAAGATTAGAGGAAAGGAATGGAAGAGAACCAGAGGTAGTGAGGCAAGAGGTTCCTAATGGAGGGGTATTTGCAAATGAAATGCAAGGGGATTGTTTTGTGAGGTTTCTTAAGTTTAAACCTCAGTCATTTAAAGGATCTGTAAATCCGGTGGAAGTTGAACTGTGGATTGAGCATGTAGAGAAATATTTTGAGGTCTTACCGGTGTCTGATAAACAGAAGGTTGCCTTTGCTTCATTTATGCTGGAGGGTGAGGCTTCTCAATGATAGAAAAATATTTTGCCCAGAATGAGTACACGAATAGATCAACCTTTGACTTGGAATAAATTTAAGGATGAATTCTTTGCAAAGTATTTTCCAGATTCTTTTCGGGCACAACAAGAAAGAGAATTTATCCACCTAAAGCAGGAAAATTTATCGGTGGTTGAATATGATAGTAAATTTATAGCCCTGTCAAGATTTGTACCCGAGTTCGGGAATACGGAGGAAAGAAAATGCAAGAGATTTTTAGACAGATTACACTATGAAATTCGTTTTAAACTCTGTTACATGGGCATAGAAAATTATGCTGTACTGGTAGATAAAGCATTGCAGATTGAGAGAGATTTAATAGAGTTTAAAGGTAGGAAGGATTGGTTGAAGAGAACTAGATTTGAGGGATCTAGAGGTGGTAGCAGTATGGGTGTACAGGGTGGGAGACCACCCCAGAGAGGGCGTTCTTTGTCACAAGGAACGATAGGGTAGACTCAGAGACAAGCAAGATCTGTTACTTCAGTAGCTCAGAGTAATACCAATGGGACCCCTCGATTTGGGAGACATGTTATGGGGATTGGGAGTTATAGTAGAGGAATGAATTTGCTACCATGGGGAAGCGGAAATTTGATTTATGATCGGGAGTCAAAGGTTTGCTTTAAATGTAATCAGATGGGGCATTTATCTCGGAACTGCCCTACACAGATATGCTTTGTATGTGGTGAGGGAGGACATGTTGCTGCAGATTGTCCAGCGGGGAAGTCAGTTGAAGCAAGCATTGGAAGTGTCGGGAGAAGACCGATGGAGAGAGGCAGCGGATCAGTAAGTGTTCGGGGCAGAGGTCGAGGATCTGTAGCAGAGCGAGGATGTGACAGTCAGATTTATTCTAGAGATGGCAGAGTCTATGTATTGACCCAGCAGGATGCACAAGCCACTCCTGATGTTGTTATGGGTATGATATCTATCCTTGGTAGGGCTGCTAGATTATTGATTGATCCTGGTGCAACCCATTCTTTTGCATCTAGTAGTTATATGAAATCTATTGATGTCAGTGCTAGTCCTTTGATGCATGCCATTATTGTTGAGGTTCCTACTGGAGATAGGGTTATTATCAGAACAATTTATCAAAGTTGTGTGATTAATATTGCGGACCGAAAATTTGAGGTTGATTTATTGCCTTTAGATATGACAGATTTTGATGTGATTCTAGGGATGAATTGGCTATCTGCATGTCATGCATGGGTATATTGTTTTAGGAAAAATGTGGTGTTCAGGATACCCGGGCAGGAGGAGTTTAATTTTCAGGGAGAACGTAAAATACTTGTTAATTGTCTGATTTCTGCCTTAACTGCTAGTAAATGGTTAAGGAAGGGTTGTGAGGGGTATTTAGCATATGTGGTGGATTCTAGCAAATAGGGTAGACAGTTAGAAGAAATCTCTGTGGTAAAAGATTTTTCTGATGTATTCCCTGAGGAGTTGTCTGGATTGCCTTCCAATAGGGAGATCGAATTTTCTATTGAAGTGATTCCAGGATCAGCACCCATATCCATAGCACCCTATAGAATGGCACCAGCTGAATTGAGAGAGTTGAAAGTTCAGCTTCAGGAGTTGCTAGATAAACAGTTTATCCAACCTAGTACATCACCCTGGGAGCCCCTGTGTTATTTGTCAAGAAGAAAGATGGGATATTGAGGTTGTGTATTGATTATAGACAATTAAATAAGATCACAATCAAAAATAGATATCCTTTACCCAGGATAGATGACCTATTCGAACAATTATAGGGAGCTAGAGTGTTCTCTAAGATAGACCTAAAGTCGGGATATCATCAATTGAGGATAAAAGAAGAGGACGTGCCTAAAACTGCTTTTAGGACACGCTATGGTCATTATGAGTTCTTGGTGATGCCTTTTGGGTTGACCAATGCTCCTGCGACATTTATGGATCTTATGAACCGGGTGTTTAAACCATTTTTGGACAGATTTGTAATTGTGTTTATTGATGATATTTTAGTATATTCTAAGAATGAAGAGGAGCATATGCGACATTTGGAGATAGTGTTGGAGATTCTGAGGAAGGAGAAATTATATGTGAAATTCTCTAAATGTGAGTTTTGGTTGAATGAAATATCCTTCTTGGGGCATGTTGTATCGAGAGAGGGAATAGCAGTTGACCCACAAAAAGTAGAAGCAGTGTTGACTTGGGAGAGACCAACGAATGTAACTGAAATTATAAGCTTTTTGGGATTGGCTGGTTATTATAGGAGATTTATTCAAAATTTTTCTATGATTGCTAGACCTTTGACTAAATTGACCAGGAAAGATGAAAAGTTTAAGTGGTCAGAGGAGTGTGAGAGAAGTTTTCAACTGTTGAAAGAAAAACTGACTACTGCCCCAGTATTAGTGCTTCCATCTGGTGATGAAGGATTTGTGGTCTATAGTGATGCGTCACATCAGGGGTTGGGATGTGTGTTGATGCAACATGGGAAAGTTATAGCTTATGCATCTAGGCAACTGAAGAATCATGAGAGAAATTACCCGACCCATGATTTAGAATTGGCTGCCATAGTCTTTACTTTGAAGATTTGGAGACACCATTTATATGGAGCCAAGTGTGAAATTTTTACTGATCATAAAAGTTTGACGCATTTACCAACCCAGAAGGAGTTGAATTTAAGGCAGAGGAGTTGGATGGAATTAATTTGTGATTATGATTGTACAATTCATTATCATCCAGAAAAGGCTAATGTAGTAGCAGATACATTGAGTAGAAAAGCTACAGGGAAATTAGCTGCTTTTGGGAGTCATGATACTAGCCTGATGATAGAATTAAGAGGAATGAGGATGCAATTGAGTGCCAGTGATAAAGGAGCATTAATGGCAAATATGGTAGTTCAATCTCCTATTATTGATCGTTTATTACAGCTATAGAGTAAAGATGAGGGAATAGAGAAAATCAGGCAGGAAGTGTAGAGTGGGAAGCCAACCGAGTTTAGAATCAGAGAAGATGGTATGGTAGTATCGAGACAAAGAATTTGTGTTCCCAATGATGTGGAAATGAGAAAATAAATACTAAAGGATGCTCATGATTCGATATATTCCATGCACCCGGAAAATAATAAGATGTACAGGGGGCTAAAACAGAATTATTGGTGGTCAGAGATGAAGAGGGATGTAGCAGAATACATTGCTAGATGTTTGACTTGTCAACAGGTAAAATCTGAGAATAGGCATCCAGCAGGTTTATTACAACCTCTTCCGATACCTGAGTGGCCATGGGAAAATGTAAGTATGGATTTTGTCTCTGGTTTTCCCTGTACCCAGAGAGGGCATGATGCTGTGTGAGTTATAGTGGATAGACTTTCTAAATCTTCACATTTTCTTCCTATTAAAACTACCTGGAGTCCAGAAAAGTTGGCTGAGTTGTATGTGGCAGAGATAGTGAAATTACATGGAGTACCCTTGAGTATTGTATCAGATAGAGATTCTAGATTTACTTCTAGATTTTGGAGGGGTTTTCAAGAAGCTATGGGTACGCAATTACAGTTTAGTACAGCTTTTCACCCACAAACTGATGGACAGACAGAGAGAATCATTAGAATACTAGAAGATATGCTGAGGGCAAGTGTACTGAGCTTCTCAGTAAGCTGGGATGCTTATTTGCCTTTGATAGAGTTTGCATACAATAATCAGTATCAAACTAGTATTGGGATGGCACCCTTCGAAGCTTTGTATGGAAGGAGGTGTAGAACTCCAGTATGCTGGGAAGAAATTGGAGAGAGAAAGATATATGGCCCAGAAATGATAGACTTGACTACTGAAAGAATCAAACTGGTTAGGGAGAACCTCTTAGCAGCTCAGAGCAGACAGAAAGGATATTCTGACAAAAGAAGACGACCTCTTGAATTTCAAGTCGGTGATTGGGTATTCTTGAAGATATCTCCGTGGAAGGGAATGTTGAGATTTAAGAAGAAGGGAAAGTTGAGCCCAAGATTTATGGGGCCATATGAGGTGATCGAAAGAATTGGACCTGTAGTATATCGTTTGAATTTGCCTCTGGAATTAAGGCAATTACATAATGTTTTTCATGTGTCACTACTGAGGAAGTACTTGCACGATGAGTCCCATGATATCACGAATCAGGCGATAGAAATTCAGAAGGATTTGACTATTATGCTAACACCAGTCGGAATCCTAGACAGAAAAGAGCAAGTCTTATGCAATAAAGTTATTCCTTTGATTCAAGAATTATAGCGCAATAAAGATGTTGAAGAAGTCACGTGGGAACATGAAGCAATAATGAGGAAGGATTATCCTCAACTCTTTACTTGATTTCAACAAGGAAATTTCGGGGACAAAATTTTGTAAGGTGGGTAGATTTGTAATATTTGTATTTTAAAAGTTGAGTAAGTGTATATTTTTATCAATATGACAAAGATTTAAATCCCTGAATGGCTGAATGAAGATTTCTGGAGACCAAGGTTGAAAAGCAAAAAAAAAAAAAAAAAAAAAATCAACTTGGAATAGTAACTCAGGGCAGCATACTTGCTGCCACCGAGAGAACAATTTCAAGTGAAATGTTTGGTTTTATTTATTTTTGTTGTTAGTGGGGAAAAGTAAAGTAAAGAAAAGAAAAGAAAAACAAAGGTGAATCATTATGTTGGTCAGGCAATAATGTCTTATTTTTTTAAATCCTCCAAATCATGGAGACGATTGAAGGAGGGAGCTGCTGAAATTTGCAGCCAAGCTCTCCTATATAATGTGTGCGAGAGATTTATGAAGAGAACGCGAATGAGTTTTTGATTAGTTCCAAATATTTCATCTGTTTTCTTAAAACACTTGGGAGTTTAAAGAAAGGTGGAAGGAACAAAATTTTGAGGGTATTTTCAAAAATATTTCGGGAAGCTATCAAAATAGCAGAAGGTAATAAAGTAATGTTATTTTATCATTTATGAAAGTTTCAGGAGGTTAAAATAGGAATTTTTTCAAACTGTGTGGTTTATGGAGAAAAGAAGAAATAATAAGAAATTTAAATTCCAATATTATGTCAGGTGTTGGTAGTCAACAATCGGGAGAAAATTCGAGGAAGATCGGGAAAGGCAAAGAGGTGGCCCACGAGTAGTTTTAAGTGCTACGTGGTGAGTTGGATTTACTTTAAGTAGTCTAAATGAAAAATCAATTATTGTAGTGATAATCTTAAATTTAATTATTTAAGTATGTTTGGGTGATAGATGAAAAAGTGATTTATGGGAATGATAGAAAATTTGGATATGTAGAAATATTTCTCGGTGAGTAATAATATTTTTGGAATTTATAAGTTGACTTGAAAATAAAAGCAATTAATAAATTATTGATGAGACATACCGATGTTTTAACACGAATTATGACGAGATGAATTTTAGTGGATCTTGCTAAATTTTTATGGATGATTTAAGATGAATTTTAGTGGATCTTGACAAATTCTGATGGACAATTTGAGATGAAATTTAGTGGATCTGGACAGATTTTAATGGATTATTTGATGTGATTTGGGAAGAGAAGAATCTTGTGGATAATTAGGATAGCCAAATTAAGTGGCTTGAATCTTTATATTGTTTTTATATTTCTGTTTATATTACTGTTTCATATCATTGTTCATGCACATATGCATTAAATAATATAACCGAAATAACCGGGAAGGCAGCCGGTCTAATGAAATAACCGTGACAGCCGGTATATGCTGGGATGAAAAATAAAAACCGTGACAACCGGTATATGCTGGGATGAAAAGTGAAAACCGTGACAGCCGGTATGTGCTGGAATTAACCGGGAAGGCAGCCGATCTAAGATAATAATAACCTGTCGACAGGTGGGAAGACGTTCCCATCATAATCATTCATGCATCTGCATCTGTTTTAATTATCGTTGCATTATTTGAGATGCTGAGATGTGGTATATTAATTGTGAATTAAATTATAGATGGCTGGGTCTCATAAAAAGAGACAGCTATAATGATGAGATGTGTGAGATGCTGAGTTGTGGTATATTAATTGTGAATTAAATTATAGATGGCTGGGTCTCATAAAAAGAGACAGATATAATGATGAGACTTTCGAGATGCTGAGATGTGATACTTTTTGTGAATTTAATTATAGAACGTTGAGTTTCATATAAAAAGACAGTGATAAGACTTATCTAAATGATGGATTTTTTAATATGAACCTCATTACGAGGTAATTAGGAAATAATTGATAGTCTTAAGGTGAACCAATGATTGAGAAGAAGAGATTGATAGTAGAAAGTTGTCATCAGGTTATGCGAAAAATAAATTTTAATATTAAAGGATTATTGATAGAATTTGGAATACTTTCAGTAAATTAAATTCGCTGAGCTTGTGAAGCTCACTCCTAACCGTTCAATGATTTTAGGTAGCAGTCAAGATAAATAGTCTGGTGGGTTGAGAATCAGTCGAGATCTTTTTCTGTAAGCCAAGTACGTGTTAATATCCTCAGACAATCGAGTTAAAGACTTGTAAAAATATTATTGTAAATATTCATGTATTTATGTATTTTATGTTTAAGTGAATATTAGATTTGTTTACCTCTCCTGTTAAAGGATAAAAAAAAAAAATCTGGTAGTATTATATTTATTGTTGCATATATGTGTCGTGCTTGGATTTTCAAAATGTGATGACACCGTCTAGGGGTGGCCAACCTGGGATGGGCCGTTACAATAAATGTCTTAGGTTCTATTTGAGACAAATAAGCTACATAATTGCAAATATTTCTAATAAAAGAACGAGTTCTTACCCCTTGTGAAAGATCACCAATTATTTGATCGATTGGGTGATAATTTACATACCTCCAATCTTTGGGAAGATTATCATTTTGTTGACTTGTTGATGATTGGTCCAATTTGAGAGTTTCCATCTCTTTGATTTGTTTGAGGTAAGGTCCCCTTTGGGTCAACAATGGGAGTTGGTACCTCCGTTCTTGGAATGAAATCTGTATCATCATTGAAAGAAACTTCTCTACTACTAATTGGGTTAGACTCATCAAGAGTTACATGTACGGATTCTTCTACCACTAGAGTTCTCTTGTTGAAGACTCTATAAGCCTTACTAGAGGTTAAATATCCTAAAAATATCCCTTCATCGGTCTTAGAGTCAAATTTACCCAAATTAGATTTATTATTATTTAAGATGAAGCATTTACAACCCAATGTACGAAAATATGAGATAATTGACTTTCTACCCTTCCATAATTCATATGGAGTTTTGTCAAGTATATGCATAATTAGAATTCTATTCAAGATATAGCAAGAAGTGTTTACCGCTTCCGCCCAAAAGTATTTTGGTAAACTATTTTCACAAAGCATTGTTCTTGCAAATTCTTCTAGAATTCTATTTTTCCTCTCAACAACTCAATTTTGTTGAGGAGTTCTAGGATCTGAAAAGTTGTGATCAATTCCATTTTCATCACAAAATTTTGAAAAACTTTGGTTTTCAAATTCTTTTCCATGATCACTTCTAATGCTTGAAATGCAAGTTCCTTTTTCATTTTGAAACTTTTTGCAAAAGTTTTCAAATTCTTTGAAAGCTTCATCCTTGTAAGCAATAAAGATAACAAAGGTATATCTTGAATAGTCATCAACAATAACAAGAGCATATTGATAGCCACCTAGACTAATGGTACTTATTGGACCAAATAAGTCCATATGCAAAAGTTCCAATGGTCTAGTAGTTGGGACTATATTCTTTGATTTAAAAGAAATCCTAGTTTGTTTTCCCATTTGATAAGCATTACATACTTTGTCTTTTCAAAATTGATTTTGGAAAGTCCAGTGACTAAATATTTTCTTGAAATGATTTTAAGCAAGTTCCTATTCACATGAACAAACCTTCTATGCCATAGCCATGAATTTTCACTAAATGCAAGAAAACATTTTTCATTTTCGGAATGCAAGGACTTTAAATCAACTATATAGACATTTTCATGTCTATGGCCAATAATTTTGATCTTGTTGCTCTTGATGTCTATAACTAGACAATGAGAGGTTTCAAATATGACTTTGTTACCTTTGTCACATAGTTGACTAATGCTTAGTAAATTTGGCTTAAAGCCTTGTACAAACAATACATTATCTATGGTTGAGAAATCATTACCAATTTTTCAATGCCCGATGATCTTTATTTTTGTGTTGTCTCCAATGGTGACATGTCGGCCATCTCTTAGAGTTAGCTCTTTGACTACACTTTTATCACCGGTCATGTGCTTTGAGCATCCACTATCAAGGTACCAACAGTTACCTTTTTCTTTGGTGTGGAGACATATCTACATTACATAAGGATACACAATTGCATTTTTAGGTACCCAAAATTTCTTGGGTCCTTTGGGGTTAGTCCATGAAAATATGATTTCTTTTGGGACCCATACTTTCTTAACAACATATGGTGTTCCATAGACATGTTTATAATGCATAATCCTAGGACAATAGTTATTGAAATTTCTAGGATGATTTAGTTGTGCATGTCTATAATTCTTAGGATAGGAGTTTCTAGGATACATATTTCTAATTTGAGGAATATGCATGTCATTTCTAGGAAATGTATGATAATGATTTCTTGAAAACATACTTGCATTACTATGAATATGTGTATTATTTCTAAGATAACCATGATGATAACTACTAGGATATGCATGAGCAGTGTGCAAGTCTTTAGTATACATTTTATTTCTAAGATGCATATGATGGTTACTCCTAGGATGTGTATGAGCATTCCTTGAATGAGCATACATATAAGCATGAGTATTTCTAGGATTCTTCATTCTTGTATATGCATTAGAATTAGCATTTCTAGACATGCTAGCATTCATTGAGGGTGTGTTTTTGACCTTGCTAGTGACCTTTGAAGTAGAGGCTTCATTCATACAAGAAGCTTTCATGAATAAGTTCTCTTTTGATTTTTACTTGCCTAATGGAGAGTATCCTAACCCGGATTTTCCTCCAATTAATCTTTGGCAAGAAAGCACTTCATCAAGTTTTTCTTTTCTAAGCATGAGTCTAGATATTGTGCCATTCAATTCTAGTATCTTCTTCTTTAAGTTTTCTTTTTCATCTTTTAGGAAGCCTTGAGAAGAATCATAAAACAATGAAGATAGTTTATCTTTTTCTTCTCTTAGACTTATCATTACTTTAGAAAGAGAAGACACCTTTTTTCTTAAAAGTAGCGTTCCTAGAATCGAATTTCTTCAATTCTTCATGCATTTCATTTATGACTTCTATCAATTCTTCACTACTACTAACAATATTATTTTTAAAAAGAGGGAGAAGATAATACCTTATTTTCATCATCAATTGCCATAAGATATAGGTTGAAAATTTCCTCGTATTCGACTCCTTTATTCGAGGATTCTTCTTCTTCATCATCACTCCAAGTGGTTGCAATCATAGCTTTCTTCTTGAAGCTCCTGTATGGTTTGCTCGTAACCATATAATCGGCCTTGATGTGACCGGACTTCTTGCATCCATAGCACACAAGTGGTTCCCTTATTTAGGCGGGATCCTTTGTGTAAGGTTTCTTGCTTTTCTTCAAGAACCTATGAAACCGTTTGGTGATTAAGGTCATCTCTCCATCCTCTTCACTACTCTCCGCTTCTTTTTCCAATTCCTCTTCTCTGTTGCATGTAGAGGCTTTGAGAGCAATTACCTTGTTCTTTTTCTCATCGTCATTGACAATGGGATTCATTTCTTCCATCTCATATGTCAACAATGACCCAAGAAGTGTCTCAACATCAAGTTTGTCGAGATCTTTGGCCTCCTGAATGGCTGTCTTCTTTGGTTTCCAAGTAGGTGTCAGAGACCTTAGAATTTTTCTTATTAGTTCAAACTCCTCAATGTTCCTACCAATAAGCTTCAAGTCATTAGCAATAGTTGTGAAATGTGAGTGCATTTGAGAAATTGTTTCGTTAGGAGACATTCTAAAAGATTCATATTCAGATACTACCATATAGATTTTTGATTTTTTAACCTCACTAGTTCCTTCATATGTAACTTGCAATTTATCTCATATCTCCTTAGTCAAATCACGTGCAGAGATTTTATAATATTCTGATATATCTAAAGCACAATGTAAAATACTTGTGGCTCTACTATTGAGAGATATCATTCTACAATCCTCATCATTGAACTCAGTTTTGAGTTTAGGCATTGTATGATTGATTTCTCTAATAGTTTTTTCATTTGATAGAATTCTAGGTCCCTCTTCAATGACTCTCCATAGATTATAATCTTGTCATTCGACAAAGATTTTCATCCTATTTTTCCAATAGTTATAATTGGAGCCATTGAACAAGGGAGACCTAGTGTAGGAGTGTCCCTCAGAATAGCTATTTGCTGCCATCAGATCAACTCAAGGATATTAAGCCTAAACTTGAGAACGAGGCTCTGATACCAATTGTAGACTGAGGTTTCAACCCAAGAGTGAGGGGGGTGAATTGGGTTTATAAAAACTTTTGTTATTTAATCATAAGTTTATAAAAACAGATAAACTCATAAGCATGTAAACAAGTAAAGTGCTGTAAACAAAAAAGTTTAAGGAATAGAAGATGCAAACTCAGTTTATAGTGGTTCGGCAATATTGGATTCGTTCCGACCCTACATCCACTCTCTTCAAGGAATTTCCTTGAAGTAATCCACTAAAAAACTTAATCGTGCAACTTCACAGGTGTTGCATAAACCTTACAATCAATCCCTTTCTCTTGGAAGCAAGTCCCTTCCTCTCGGAAGCTAATCTCTTCCTTTCGGAAGCTAATCCCTTTACAATAAATGCTATAAAGTAAATGGTAGAGAGACAGCAATGAAAGCTTATACAACTGAATAATATCTCTCTTTCAAGGTAAAGCTTGAAGAATGGCTCAACAATAAATATTTCAAAGTTTTTGTATATCAATGAGTAAAAACTTGATTGAATTGAGTAGTCTATCTCTTAGAAATGCTCAATAGAGTGGGTTTATATAGCCCTGATGTAATATGGCCATTTGTACTGATTTGGTACGTTTTGGTGCAATTTGTGCTGAAATTTCGCGTCTCAACAGTCATATTTTTTAAACTATCGATCGATTGTGTCTTGGTACTAGTCGACTTGGTCAGGTGAAAAGTCTTACCTTTAAGGCTATGACTGGTACCAGTCGACTGGGTAAGACTTACTAGTCGACTAGGGACCTATTGTCCAAAGTACCAGTCGACTGGTATGAGGCACCCAGTCAACTGGGAACACACTGTCCCTTATCCCATTCTTCTGGTATAAGTACCAGTCGACTGGGTTGTCTTCAACCCAGTTTTCCATTCTTTGAAATGTTTTTGACTTTAAAACGTTTGAATGAATAGTTTTCTTAAAAATGCTTTTTCAAAAAGGAGCCATTGGATAAGCTTGTTACCTGAACTGGTGAGATTTATAACTTGATTTAATACCTTATACCTATACTAGATCTTCTGTCTTGACTTGGAGTTTGATTCAGGTTGAGGTCTTGCACCTTGATTTCTGGCTGTATGCTTTTATCGCTTAATACACTTAGATAACACTGTTAGTATAATAAGAGTTGTGTTTTGTCATCATTAAAATATAGGTGAGGGTCAACAGATTTTGTATTAGAATCACACACCAATTGATATACAAAGGAGTCCTATATATACAAGCCAATAGGAGAGGCAAAACTATACACAACCAATGTAAGACTAAATTAACTAAGCAATAACTAAGCAATAACTAAGCTATACATAGTCTAACAACCCCCCTCAAACTCAAGGTGGAGTACGAGAAACCAACTTGAGTTTGGAAACAAGATCAAGAAAATGCCCTGGAGAATGTGACTTGGTAAAGATGTCTGCGAACTGATCCTTGGATGTGACAGAATGAAGCTGTAGGGAGCCCCGAAGGAGATAATGATGGACAAAATGACAATCAATCTCAATATGTTTGGTCCGTTCATGAAACACATCATTATGAGTAATTTGAATAGCACTCTTATTGTCACAGTATACAGAAGTGGCAGCAGAAAGTGATACACCCATTTCTTGTAACAACCATCGCAACCAAAGAAGCTCAGAGGTAGTGTCAGCTAAAGCACGGTATTCTGCCTCAGTACTAAATCGAGCAATAACAGTTTGTTTCTTACTACACCAAGAGATAAGAGAGGTACCAAGTAAGAAACAATAACCGATGGTAGAATGACAATCTGTAGGATTATCTGCCCAATCTGCATCGGTATAAGTATACAACTGAAGAGGAGACCAAGAGGAGAAAAAGAGCCCATGAAATAATGTCCCATTTAGGTAACAAAGGATGTGAAGAACAACAGCAAAATGAGTAGAGTGAGGAGCAACAATAAACTGACTCACCTGATGGACAACATACGAGATATCAGGTTGAGTAATAGTAAGGTAGACAAGACTGCCAACCAAATGTCGATACAAAGTAAAATTATGAAGAAGTTCGCCATCATGAGGTGTAAGACGAGCATTAAGCTCAGTTGGTGTGCCAATAACCTTACTGTCTATGAGATTGGCCCGAGAAAGCATATCAGAGGTATATTTAGCTTGTGTCAAATAATAACCATCAAAAGAAGATGAAATCTCAAGACCAAGAAAATAGCTGAGAGGACCAAGATCTTTTATCTCAAAGTGTTGATTAAGAAACTGTTTAAGTTCCTGAATACCAATGGGATCATCCCCGGTGATAATCATTTCATCAACATATAACAGAAGAAGTATGATGTCCCAGTTTGTGCTACGAACAAACAAGGCTGAATAATAGGAGCTGATGGAATACCTAAGGCTAGACACAGTGTTTCTAAACTTAGCAAACCATGCTCGAGGAGCCTGCTTAAGTCTATATAGAGCTCAATGAAGATGACATACCTTGTTTGTTAGATTAGATAGTCCAGGAGGTGGCTGTATATAAACTTCTTCACTAAGATCACCATTAAGGAATGCATTTTTAATCCATTTAAAAAAAGTGACCAATGGCGAGAGGTTGCAACAACCAGCAAAGCACGCACAAAAGATAGATGAGCAATTGGAGCAAAAGTCTCCTCATAGTCCACACCATACTCCCGAGTAAAACCCTTGGCAACAAGTCGAGCTTTGTACCTACCAACAGTACCATCTGAACAAGTTTTAATTTTGTAAACCCACTTACTGCCAACCACAGACTTTCTAGGAGGCAAGTCAACCAAATCCCATGTATTATTCTTATGTAAAACATCAAGTTCCTCTTTCATCACAGTCTGCCAAAAAGGGTTAGTGGAAGCTTCACGATAGGAGTGGGGCTCATGTAAAGTAGCTAAAGCATGAAAGCAATGAAAATTCTGGAGATGGGATGGAAGAGATCTTACTCTGGTAGATCGGCGAAGGTCTGGAGGGGAAGTGTGAACATGATCCTCATATGTAAAAGACTGATGAGTGCCAAATATTGCATATTTTGGCCCCTTAATTTACATTTGTTAGCTTAAAAATTTGTTACTTTGAGTTATTTTTCGTTGTTTTACAGGTTTACAAGCTTGGAAAGAAGTTTCACTAAATTGCCAGAATTGCTCGTACAGATCAATCATTTTTTAGGATTAAACTGTATTGATTCAGGAAGAACTAGGAGATGAGCCATATATTCTTGGAAAGATCCGGATTTCTATTTCCTGGAGAATTTTACTGATCAATAAAATGATTTTTCTAGAGAAAGTTATGGCAGTTTTAGTAGACAAAGGTCAAAAAGCAAAAGTTGTAATCTGCAGTATCCCACATCGGATTGGAAACATATTGCACTTGTGATGTTTCTCTATATAAGCCCCTCTTCACTTCATCTTTAGTAAGCAATCCTGGTGCCATTTTGGTGCAATTTGGAGGACTTATACTACCATTCTGGTGGATCTCCAAGGGCTTTGTTACAAAGGGGGGAAGTGCTGCTCAACATCTGCGAGTGGAATTTCTCTCAATGTATAGTCAGTTAATTTATTTCTTTTTGAGTTTTAATGCTTAGCACTTTAATTATGAAATTTAGTTTCATAATCATGAGTGGCTAAAATCTTCAGCTAAGGTTGAAGATGAAGCCTTTCCATTGTTTAGCATTATATTTTCAGATATGTTCGTACAATTATGATATTTTTAGTATTAAATGTTTTATTTCAATTGTTTGAGTAAATTCTTACGATTGATACTTTTTAAATTGTTCAAGTTGGATATTCCATGTGTTTCATATGATGGATACATCGAATCATTTTGATTAAATTGGATATCCTTTGTGATTTGTAAATTAAACGGATAAATTGGATGATTTTGGTTTAATTAGGGTATTTGTTGTGATTTGTTTATAGTTGGATTCATGGAATCATTCGATAAATCTCTTTTATGTAGAACATGAAGATATATGCTTTACTTTGGTGGGGTGTATTTAGAAACCTTAGTGCTTTTATCATTTGTTTTTAAATCAATTTAGTTTAGTTTATATTTGTTCTGTTAAATACAATTCAAAATTCGGAACTAGGTTAAGATAAGGTTAGTTTAGATAAAATTATATTTTCACAATGCAAATCTCTGTGGATTCGACCTCTCACTTGCACAACACCATATTGCAAACGACTCATGCGCTTGTGAGTAATTTAAAACTCACAACAAGTTTTTGGTGCCGTTGCCGGGGATTTGTTTTGTTTGTGAAATTTTTGTCTGAATTATTTTATTTTTCTACTAGTTTAGTTAGTATTTTTGTTTTATTTTTTTTTAATTTTAATTTTAATTTTGATTTTGATTTTGATTTTGATTTTGATTTTAATTTTGATTTTGATTTTGATTTTGATTTGATTTTGATTTTAATTTTGATTTTGATTTTGATTTTGATTTTGATTTTGATTTTGATTTTGATTTTAATTTTGATTTTAATTTTAATTTTAATTTTAATTTTAACTCTAATTTTATTTCTAATTTTAATTTTAATTTTAATTTTAACTTTAATTTTAACTTTAACTTTAACTTTAACTTTAACTTTAACTTTAACTTTAATTTGAATTTGAATTTGAATTTGAATTTATTTTTTAGTTTTATTTTAGTTTATTTGTTTCTATTTGCAATTGCTAAAAAAATAAAATAAAAAATAAATAAAAAATGTGGATGAATCCAACGCCGGTTTCACAGTCTTTAGAGGACACCTTCAAGGATTTCATGAAGATGACCGACCAGTCCATCAGTGCAGCCAATACATTCAATGTTGATAGCTGTTCCATCTATGATAGCCCTATGCATTTAGCACAGAATTGTCCATCTATGCTGGCTTTTGCCGAATATCTCATGGAACAAATGAATGCTTTCAATGACTGTTGGTGGTAATCAAATGGATCTTACTCCGAGATGTACAATCCAGGGTGGCGGAACCACCCTAATTTTTCATGGAAGTAGAACCAACTGATGAATCAGGGAGGAGCCCTTCATCATGCTCACAATCAATACCCTTCCGGATTTTCTCCACCAGTTCCAAGTTATGGTCGCTCAGCCCATCCAGCACCATCACCCGCTTACCAACCTCCCACTAAAGCGCCAGCGTCGGTTTCACAGTCATTGGAGGACGCCCTCAATAATTTCAGGAAGATGACCGACCAATCCATAGGTGAAGTGAAGAGTGCAACAATAGTAAACACCTAAGCGATTACCAAGCTAGAGAGTCAAATGAGTCAAATCACAAGTCACTTGGATGAAGGAGAGAAGGGAAAGTTCCCTAGTCAACCCGTGCCCAACCTGAAGGAACAGTTTATGGTTGGAAATTTATTAACTCCTACGCACGGGCAGGAACAAGTGCAATCGATTGTCAATTGAGGTATGGAAGACAAGTGGACAATTAAGTGGAAGAGAACCCCACTCTGCAGCAAGGGCAAGAAAGTGGCAACAAGGAGAAGAGAGATGCTGAGCCATCTATAGCCACACCTACTATTAAGGATCTTCCTAGGTCGTTTGTACCTAAGGCACCTTACCCTGATAGATTACAAGCACCCAAGAAAGAAGGGAAGTCTGAGGACATTTTGGAGGCATGCTTTGCTCAGTTTGGAGAGGATTTGGATTTGGATAAGTTACTTGAGTAAGTGAATGCCATTTTGGAGTCTGCTTCTCGGGAGAGTAGCGAGATGGAGGAAACTGTGGATGAATCCCGCATTTAGGACCCCCTGGAGGCATGCTTGGCTCAATTTGGAGAGGATTTGGATTTGGATAAAGTACTTGAGCAAGCGAATGCCATTTTGGAGTCTGCTCCTTGGAAGTGCAGTGAGATGGAGGAGACCGCAACACTTGAGCCTCTAAAGAAGGAACTTAAGCCTTTACCGGACAATCTTAAATATAAGTTCTAGGTCCAGTAGATTCTTTGCCTGTGATTATAGCTTCAGATTTGGTTGAGGCTCAAGAGGAGAAATTAGTGGACATTTTAATAGAGCACAAGGAAGCTATCGGCTGGATTATTGAGGATATCAGGGGAATGAGCCCCTCGGTGGTGATGCACAAGATACATTTGGAAGAGAATGCCAAGCCATCTAAGGAGCCACAAAAAAGGCTCAACCCAGCTATGCAAGAGGTTGTGAGGACTGAAGTGATTAAGATGTTAGATGTAGGGATCATTTATCCAATCTTTGATAGCGAGTGGGTGAGCCCGATTCATGTCGTGCCAAAGTGGGCTGGATTGACGGTAGTGATGAATAAAGATGATGAGTTAGTTCTAACTCGTGTGCAGTCAGAATGGAGAGTGAGTATAGACTACCGTAAGTTGAATGCTACCGCAAGGAATGATCATTTTCCACTCCCATTTATTGATCCGATGGTGGAGCACTTAGCTGAGCACGATTACTAATGCTGGGTCTGGCTGAAGACGTTAAACTTAACGCTCATGGGAGGCACCCCACAACATATCCTTTCTGTTTGTTTATTATTTTACATATTTCTTGTTACTATTTATTTATAGTGTTTCTTTTGTTTTCCAGTCTTTATTTTTTCAAAGACATCCTGTACTTCAGTTCAAGTTTGGGGGTATGCTATGAGTCATGCCAGTCCAGCTAGTTCTCCATCTCCTAGGTCAGCTCTTTCCATATTATTCACACATTGGGGACAATGTGTAATTTAAGTTTGGGGGTATGGGAGACACATTACTTGTTTTTTTCTTTGTTTTAAAGAAAAGATAAATGCATCTCATGTTTTTTTTTGAAATTTTGGTTGATCTAAACAATTTCTGTGATGTGATTGTCATTGGTGAGCTTAAAATTTTGAACACATGATCTGGTGATAAAGTTTTAAAATTTAGTTACTTCAGGCATTTGAGAATTCATATGTTTGATCTAATCTAACACGAGCACATTAGCACAAATTGTGTGAGGTATGACATGTGATTTTAATGTGTATGTTTCCTTGTCTTAACTAAAACTGGATGACTTGTTGGATAAACACTTTGGCATAAAAACGTAAAAAATAATAAAAAAATTTGATGATCATGAATAAACTTTTCACTGAGTAACTGAACCTCTTGCCTCAGTAAGCAGTGAGTGTTCACGTCAAAAGGTGGGAATTTTGCTTGGTAATATTAAGGCCAGTTTAATTTCGTAGTATTTTTTACTCGAGTTAGTAAGTCCTTAGGGGTGTCTTTACACCTAATACCCTAAAACCATCTGGTTTGGGAGTCATTGACTCAACACTTGTTATATGGGTCAATTAGGAAGCTGAAGGGAACTAAACATAGCAGAGCCTTATAATAAAAAAAAAGAGAAGAAAATAAAAACTGTACCATTTTTCGTTCATTTTGATGGGAAATTCGGTGAATCTTGAGACATGGAGACCTTACACATTGGAGTTACTTGGAAGCTTCATTTTTATATGCTAATTCACTTACACAGTGTCAGACTTGTGATGCCTTAACCTGCCTTTTGTAAGTAATTAAATTTTAACATTTCTATTCATTGTGAAGATGGGTTTATCTTTATAAGCTTGCTCATGAATGAATATCATGGTGATGTGTGCTCCTTAAGTTTTTGGATACTATGAGTGATGAACTTATCTTTATGTTCTTTGTTTTTCATTTAGTCTTTTATTTTGTTTTGCTAAGGGACTAGCAAAATGTAAGTTTGGGGGAATTTGATGAGTGCCAAATATTGCATATTTTGGCCCCTTAATTTACATTTGTTAGCTTAGGAATTTGTTACTTTGAGTTGTTTTTCGTTGTTTTACAAGCTTGGAAATTAGTTTAACTAAATTGCCAGAATTGCTCGTACAGATCAGTCATTTTTGAGGATTAAACTGTATTGATTCAGGAAGAACCAGGAGATGAGCCATATATGCTTGGAAAGATCTAGATGTCTATTTTCTGGAGAATTTTACGGATCAATAAAATGATTTTTCTAGAGAAAGTTATGGCAGTTTTAGTAGACAAAGGTCAAAAAGCAAAAGCTGGAATCTGCAGTATCCCTCATCGGATTGGAAACATATTGCACTTGTGATGTTTCCCTATATAAGCCCCTCTTCACTTCATCTTTAGTAAGCAATCCTGGTGCCATTTTGGTGCAATTTGGAGGACTTCTACTAGCATTCTAGTGGATCTCCAAAGGCTTTGCTACAAAGGGGGGAAGCGCTGCTCAATATCTGCGAGTGGAATTTCTCTCAATGTATAGTCAGTTTTAATTTATTTCTTTTTGAGTTTTAATGCTTAGCACTTTAATTGTGAAATTTAGTTTTATAATCATGAGTGGCTAAAATCTTCAGCTAAGGTTGAAGATGAAGCCTTTCCATTGTTTAGCATTATATTTTCAGATATGTTCGTACAATTATGATATTTTTAGTATTAAATGTTCTATTTCAATTGTTTGATTAAATTCTTATGATTGATAGTTTTTAAATTGTTCAAGTTGGATATTCTGTGTGTTTCATCTGATGGATACATCGAATCATTTTGATTAAATTGGATATCCTTTGTGATTTATAAATTAAACGGATACATTGGATGGTTTTGGTTTAATTAGGGTATTTGTTGTGATTTGTTTATAGTTGGATTCATGGAATCATTTGATAAATCTCTTTTATATAGAACATGAAGATATATACTTTACTTTGGTGGGGTGGATTTAAAAACCTTAGTGTTTTTATCATTTGTTTTTAAATCAATTTAGTTTAGTTTATATTTGTTCTGCTAGATACAATTCAAAATTCGGAACTAGGTTAAGATAAGGTTAGTTTAGATAAAATTATATTTTCACAACGCAATTCCTTGTGGATTCGACCTCGCACTTGCACAACACTATATTGCAAACGACTCGTGCGCTTGCGAGTAATTTAAAACTCACAACACAGACCTTGGGGGCTCAGGCAAAGTGACACCAAGAGTATCAGGTGGAGTGGAATCGAGAGTATTAAGTGAGGGAGACTCGGGCAAGACATCACTAGTGTGAGTAGGAGAAATAGGAGTCTCCATAAGTGTGGTAAAAGGAGGAAAAGATAGCATGCTAAATTTGTCAATGTCATGAAATAGTCTATGCTCCCAGAAAACTACAAGACGAGAGATGCGAAGACGACAAGACACAGGATCATAGCACCGATAGCCTTTTTGTTCAATTCCATATCCAAGAAAGCAACATACCCGAGAACGAGGCTCGAGTTTGGTGTGCTCATGGAGTTGGAGTAAAACAAAACAAGAAGAACCAAAAACACGAAGATGGTGATATGAAGGAACAGAGCCAAACAACCGCTCGTAAGGAGTGTAATTATCAAGTATAGGGGTAGGAAGCCTATTGATTTTGTAGATAGCCGTGAGAGTGGCTTCACCCCAAAATGGGGTAGGAACAGATGTGGAAATAAGGAGGGCGCAAACAATATCTAAAATGTGCCTAAGTTTACATTCAGCTCGACCATTTTGTTGTGAAGTGCCAGAACATGACAAGTGAGGAACAGTGCCATAATTTTTGAGGATGGATTGAAAAGCATGTTGAGTATATTCTAAAGCATTATCAAAACGAAAAGCTTTGATGGGTTTTGAAAATTGAGTTTCAACCATTTTGGCAAAATTATGATAAATATCCAATAATTCAGAACGAGATTTCATTAAAAATACCCAAGTGTAACGAGAGAAATCATCAACAAAAATTACAAAATAGTGTGAACCACTCATACTAGCAACAGAAGAAGGTCCCCAAACATCAGAATGAATTAAATCAAACGAAGCAGTAACATGAGACTCACTATTATTAAAAGGCAAAGCCGACTGTTTTCCAAGTTAACACGAAATTCAATCAAAAGAACTTTTAGACACTGACCCTAACAAACCCTTTGAACCTAACAGTTGTACCCGAGATGCAGATGCATAATTAAGACACAAATGCCAAAATGCAAGGGATGGTGGTGACAAGGAGGCAGCAACAGAGACGTTGGAGGCGGGAAGGTGTAAAGATGAGAGTTCGAACATGCGCCTAATTCTACGCTCAGTCCTAAGGGTCTGACCAGTACGAGGATCCTGCACAGTCACACCAGAAAAGTCAAAGACAAGTCTATATCCAAGTTCACACATTTGCCCAAAGGAAAGAAGATTATAGGATAATTCTGGCATACGAAAAACTTTAGGAATAGAAAGAGAACGACTATTGATGGTGCCTATAGTTTTAACAGTCATAGTGGAGCCATCAGTTGTGCGAATGAATGAGGAATAGGGTGAAGGTGCAGATGTGGTAAATGAAGCTAGGAAATGTGTCATATGGTTGCAACAAGCGGAATAAAAAAACCAAGAGGTAGAATTGCCTGGCAGGACTGAGAGGGCACAGGAAGATGCATTACCAGAATGAGACTGTATGACTTGATTAACTATTGCTTCGAATTCAGCTGCAAATAAGGTGACAGTAGATCCTGATGACCAGCCAAGAGGTGCAACTGAAGATATAGCTGTAGCTGGAGATAGATATGGAACAACTGAACTTAAACTTTTTTCTGCCATCCAACACATACTGAACATGATGAAAAATATCTTTCTCTACCATCTACAAATGCCAAAAGTACAAACAGACCACAAAAATTGAATTTGTGAGAGAAAACTGAGAAGAAAGCACCTGGTCAAATTTGGTCGTCGGTCAACAGTCAATGGTGAACAGGCTTGAGACATAGCAGTAAACTCGTCGAAAAACGCTAACTTGCGTCGGAAAAAGAGAGAACAAAATTTGGGTTTTGGTGTTTCTAATTTCAGAAGCAAAGCTTTGATAGCATGTTGAGAAAGATATTGTATTAGAATCGCACACCAATTGATATACAAGGGAGTTCTATATATAGAAACCAATAAGAGAGGTAAAGCTATACAGAATCAATGTGAGACTAAATTAACTAAGTAATAACTAAGCTATACATATTCTAACAATGGTAATTATAATTAGTAAGAAACAAAGAGAAGATTTTGGGGAGAGTGACAGAGCTAGTGAGAGTGAGAGACTTAGCATTTTTTTTTTTTCCTTTCCGCCTGCATTTTCGCTTAATGCGCACAACTCTTTTTTGGCAGATTTCTTCCCCTGCTTTTGACTCTTATTTTGACACTTACAAGGACATATATATGATAAGCACGCGGTGTTTATCCAAGCGTCGAAAACAAAATGTCTAACGACTGTAAAATTGATATTAATATTTTAGAGCTTTATCCGAGTTCCAAAAACAAAATGTCAATAAACAAAGTTTCTGTTGTAGTGATCGCAGGTGATGAGATGCTATTGAATATTAATTAAAATAAAATTATAACGTGGAAATTATATCAATTAAAAGTTCATGCGAAGTATTCCAACTTTCCCTCTTCTGTAGCCTTCTTTTTTATCCTCACAAATTTTTCTCATCAAGTCAATGAGTACTTTTTAACTTGTGGATCTATACATAAATGTTATAAATATAGTATAAATAATGTGTGTACACAAGACAACAATTTATTGAAAAGTGCATTCAAATAATATGAACCTTTTAACATTGAGTCATAAACTCTATACCTAAGTATGAAAAATATATTTGTTGTTGAATTTTGGCTTGTTTCTAATTTTAATTTTATAAATATATTTATAACATAAAAAAACTTTTTTTTCTTTTTTTTTTTACATTTACAATCCTAGCCCTTTTGGCGCAACATAACAAGGCCATTCCATGCAACATAGCTCTTGTGCTCAAATCAAGTTTCAATGTTTCAACAACAATTTTGCTGCAACCATTAAAGTTTGAGACCAAGTTTCAAGACTAAAATTCACATTATCTGAATATTCCTTGAAAGAAACCATAAAGCGATCATGTTCCCAATTAATCACTAAAATTATATATATACTTAGAGCGAGGGAGAAGCTCCCTCTTCTGAAAAAAAATTGATGGATATTTCATTCTTCGCATATATACAAGTAACACGAAATATTTGTTCACAACAATAACTACCTGCTTAAGTGTATCCTTTGAAAACTGTACATATCAAATCCTTGCTCTTTACATGTGTTCTAACTGAATTTCCAAACTGTAGGCCGAAGGATGCTGCTCCTGCTCTTAAATATAACCCTTTAGAAGGCTTAATGAAAAGAGCAATGTTCGCTTCATCTTAGCTTTCAGTTAGTAAATAAGTTTCTGTATAGATATGTTAAATTGCACATTCAAGACTCTTCTGTAGAAAAGGGCATAAGTGGCCTATGTCTTACTCCTGTCTTCACTGATAGGATAAAGTCTTTTAACGTCAAACTCACACCACCTGCAAGTTTAGCAGCCACTTTTGGATCCCAAAAACATTCCAGAATAACAATCTTTCATCTCCTGCTGCTGATGTGGACTATACAACCATCTCGGCTCTGCCAAGATTGAAAGAAATGTTAGATATCACCAACTCCAAAATTAAAAGAAACAGGATAAGATATAAGAAGAAACAAAATCTTTTAGTTTTCAGTTGATTCATATTACCTGAGCCGTGAATAGGACTCTGGATGTATGACCAGTTAGCTCGGCCATTTACACCATTGATGGGTATTTCGGAGAGTTAACTGATTCTGAGTAAACCCAAGAGATTAGCAGCTCCTCATTTTTGTTCCATAGCAAAGCAGAGACTTGGGAGCCAGTATCCAGTGAGTTCAGGCAAGGGTCCGTGTCGGTCTTCCAGAATATTATGCTCCTATCACCTCTGCCTCCACCAGATGTAAGCAATTTCCCCTGTAATGGGCACCAAGCAAGAGCCTTGACTGTAGATATATGTTCCCTGAGCCTGTGTTGCTGAATTTGAATAAGTGATGGATCTGTCCCATATGTGAACTCCACTCACTAACTGTTGGCCTTAGTTCAACCATTTCAGTGCACACACCTGTTGACTAATTGTTGGCCTGAGTTCAACCATTTCAGTGCACACACCTGTTGACTGTGACCCCTGTAGGTTTCAACAATATGCGATCTTATTCTAAAATCATTGTTAAATATCCGACCATCCATGCCTCTTGTTGTAAGGATGTCATTGTTCCACGCCAATGACCCCACTCTTGACTTGTGGTCACCTCTCAAAGTTCTCAGCTGCAGAGAGAGAACATCACATTAAAGCGTATTTAGTTTTCAAAGTAAAAGAAAGAAGAAAATTTATGGAGGCAAAGGATGGTGACGATTTCAAAAGTACCAATGGATTGGATGCAGAATCTCATAGCTGTACTTCAGAATTGTTCAAGCCGATGGCAAAATCCAAACCATCAGGAGCCCAACTGACACTTGTGACAGGGCCATCTTCATCGTCCCTGGTGACAAGTTCTGATGTAGAACTGTTTGAAGCATCCCACAAATATAATGTGTTCCCTAAAGCAATAGCAAGAAAGTTGCTACTGCCCCAATCCAGTAAATTCAGGTAGAAATCGTCCACAAGGCAGGAGCATCTAGTGTCCTTATGGATTCAAAATTCATATAAGCAAAGCCCTGCTTCAAATTTTAAGTTAACATAAACCATTTATAAAATTCTAGTTTCAAAAATCAAATTATGGCGAAAAACTCATTTTCTCATAATTAAAACTAAAACAAGAAATGAAGCTTCATAAATTGAAAAACAAAATAGAACCCGATTCCAAAATAAAATAATACACATAATTTTAGCAATCAACTACATTGAAAAAGGAAAAGGAAGAAAAGAAAAGAAAAGAAGTCGATAATCTTTACATTTTCTTTACAATTCCTTCAATGAAGAAATTTATCTTCAAGTAGGCATCTAGACTGCACCTTCAACCGCCGATAGATCCTGCATCCATAACTTTAGAAGCAAAAGAAACAGCAAATACAAACTAATAGAAAAAATCTAGAGAGACAAATATTGAAAACGTATAAAGTCTTCAATTTGAGCTCCATATTCAGTCTGCTTGTTTCTGTGCAAGATTAAAAGCAAAAACCCAAAAACGTTATTTGAAATGTCAAGAACAAAATAAATACTAAACTTTAAAAGAATTAAGGGAATAATTAAGTAAACTGTAAAGACAATCAATCATTGCAGAAGATTGTTAAGAAGAAGAAAAAAACAGCAAACTGATGAGTCATTCATAATCATAATCTTTTACCAGAACTGATGGAACTAATGAGTGAGCAGCAACAAAGTTCAAAGACACCATTAGCTTCCAACTCAATTGAATACCTTGTTGTAACAGTAGCAAAAAGGGGAGTCATAAACTGAAACTTGAAAAGAAGGCTAGATTTCAACATAGAACATGGATAAGATACGCTGCTTTCCAAAGTAAGTTAAGCTTTCTCATACTGTCTGAATTGTTAATTCATGAATCACAAGAACTATCAACTTCACATACTGAAAGCTTAATTAAAATTAGGCTATTTACAAGCACCAGTTTGTCCCAAGTGCACGTTGTTATTGAACTTTTCATACAATGTCCTGAGTGCACATTTTCCCAAGACAGGACCCTTGCCTCTTTTAACAAAATCTGGATTTCAGGGGTAAAGTAAACACAGCTTGAATAATGGAGTGAACACAAGTTCACATGGTCATTTTGTTTATCACAATTACAGCTTGTACACTTAATTATCTTATGTTTAATTTCTTTCTGGTCAAACAACTAGGAAACAATATACAAACCAAAAAGGGGGAAAATACAAACCTAACAATAACATCAAATGGCAACAAAAAAGAAGCAAATGACCTGTATAAGTAAGTTCCCCAGCTTTGTAACTTCAAACGTTTCTTTCTAAGTCAACTGTTAGAGCCTCAAGCTACAAAAAGAGTTATGAATGAACAATTTTGAGGATAGCTACGATAGATATAGATCTAGAGATAGAGATTAAAATAGTGCAATATTTTGTTAACTGATGTTTGCAGTGCTTATTACTACTATTCTGAGCCCACAAGTACAAAGAACAAAAAAAATTGGAAAAGGGTTGTAATGAAATTCAGTTATATAAGAACAAATAAATATAATAATAATCAAATCGACAAAAGAAATCACAAGAACATAACAGAGGTTTGCAGCTTCCTGTTAAAAAAAAAAAGAACAACTTACCCCTGACTAAAACAACTGGAAGCACACAATATGACTTATTTAATAACTTAATTTTAAATATATGTAATAGAAGTATAAACCATAAACTGCCTTTTACTTAACTATATAAATAATTTTTGCAGAGTAGCAGAAACTAAACGAAGGCGCCGCTAATTGTCTAAAGAAATGCACTGTAGATTAACTAGTAAAGAGATGACATTCAACTACCAGTCTTATTCCCATTAAACCCAACATGAGGAAAACTTCTCCAGTTTTGAAAATGGATACGATACTATCACTGCCTTGAACAAGAGGTTCCATGACTTGATCTTTGGCATAGATCATTCAAAGATGATATGAAGTTGGCAAGTACCATTACAATTCATTTTAGGACATACTTGATTTCAATCATGGCTTAGTTCCATCCCTCCCAAAAATGCGCTTATGAAAGTGATTCTACTTTTAGCAATGATTAATAGTGATGTCGTACAATAGGGAATAATTGGAAAGAAACAGGGAAAATTAAACATAGATGATCGAAATCACATGGGAACACTGAACCAAATCATATGGAACAGTAGTCCAAATCACATGGACAACTCAACACTCAATCACAGAGTATGAAAATTGATAATTTAATATGAATTCATTCATAAACTGTTAAATAACAAATGAATCTCCCATATATATAGGAGAATCCTAACCTAAAGATAAAGACTAAATCCTAAAAAGATAAGAACAACATATCAGATAACAATGGAAGAAGATAAGCCTAATCCTAATCCTATTCAAATAAGGAAGCTAACTAAGATAATAATTCTTAATATTTTCACTTACATAATTATCTCCATATCCCTCAATTCTTAGATTAAAATCTCTAATCCTAATCTTTCTGTGTTCCCCATCATTCTTCACCACTTTGAAAGATCTCGTCCTCGAGTTGAAAAATGTTCTAGTAGTAAGAGCTAGAAAGTGTCGAGGAACAATGCATGGTCATGAAAGTCTCGGAAGGCGAAATCGCCAGAAGGGGAAAAAAATTTCGTTGAAAATGTTTGTTGCCTAGGTACTTGAAACCAGGTAGAGAGGACAAACTCAATATGACGGACAGATGTATCAACTCGAACCTCAATCGAACAATCAAGCTTGTCGTCTTGTTTGTCTGGAATCTCTTCAACCATCTCAATGTGCTCAGCAAACTCATCATCTTGCTAGACTAGTTCGAATAAAATAACCTCACATGGAACTGATTCAATATGCTCAACAATATCAAGCTGGTTGTCCACTTGTCCTCAATAGACTCAATGGGCATAACCAGGTCATCATCTGACTGACATGGTTCAACTACGACAATCTCACATGGAATTGGGACAAGAAGTTCAGCCCTTACTTGAATATCTTCATTCTTGTTGACTTCATCTTTGTGCTCTGTGCAGTCTTCTCTATCATTAGTGGACTTGGAGTTATCAAGTTCGGGATCAGTTTGCACTGTCACAACATCCAAGGGCTCGCACAATTCTTTATACTCTTTCAGAAATTGGATTATGTAAGCACGGTCATACCCAGCACAACCATGGTTAGCATCTTTAGGAGCATAACAATAATTTTTATACGCAACTCCCTCATCATCATAAATATAAGTGCCATTACCATTTAAAGCATGGACATCTCGAGAACTCTCCTCACACTCATACTCATACTAGTGCTGTAATTCTTCAAGTCGTCTCTCATCACGATAAACCTAATATTGAAGTTCTCTATATTCTTCATACATACACCGGGGAAGATAACACCAACCATACTTGATCACTTTGGATTTCAATGCATCCAAGCAAGAATAAGCACTTGATAGCTGAGCTTGTAGATTTCGAATACGAATCTGAGTACGGTAAGACATGATATCAAATTAAAATACCTCAAACATAATTAAATTTTTTTTTCTCTTATTATGTTTTTTTTTTTCCTTTTTTTGTTTTTTCTACTCTTTTTTTGTTTTTTTTTTTGCACCAAAAAAATTACAGATAATTACAATTAAAAAAAAAAGAGCTCGGCTTGACTCTGTATTCAAGGCTGGTGGCGGCGGTTGGTGGTGAAGGTTGACAGCAGACAGCAAAAGAGGGTGTGTTTGGTTACTTTACGAGGGATTTTTCTGATGGTGTTTTTTTTCTCACAGGGGAACAAAATTAGGGCTCTGATACCACTTGATGCCGTACAGTAGTGAAGAATTGGAAAGAAACAAGGAAAATTAAACATAGATGATCAAAATCACATGGGAACACTGAGCCAAATCACATGGAACAGCAGTCTAAATCACATGGACAACTCAACACTCAATCACAGAGCATGAAAATTTATAATTTAATCTGAATTCATTCATATGCTGTTGAATAACAAATGAATCTCCCATATATATAAGAGAATCCTAACCTAAAGATAAAGACTAAATCCAAAAAGATAAGAACAACATATCAGATAACAATGGAAGAAGATAAGGCTGATCCTAATCTTATTCAATTAAGGAAGCTAACAAAGATAATAATTCTTAATATTTTAAATTACATAATTACCCCCATATCCCCCAATTCTTAAATTAAAATCTCTAATCCTAATCTTTTTCGTGTTCCCCATCAAATAGAGTTACTAAAAAATCCACCATAAGGCAATCACAATACTCTAATTACTCAACCAATATACCAAAACTCCCATAACACAAGAATATCATTCCTACATCAATATATCACACTCAATTAACCTAACCTAATCACTCCCAGCTAAGAACTATCTTCCTATATACACAGAAAATCAAAACACTTAAAAAACAAAGAAGTAAAGAAAAGGGGATGAAATGGCCTACATCATGCAGCAAGGTATCAACGGAACTTATCAAGAAAAGGTAGCATCAAAGGTATTAAAAACCCAAAACAAAGTCCACTTGGTGTTGGTCCTACCTAGCAGGTGGCCATCATGCGTGAGGGTGAACCAATAAACTATTAGAAACAAGAAATCAACTTGATGATAAACTATTAACTAAAGAATTTTAAAAAAGGCATAGTGTATCAATTTTAAAAATAAAAAAAAACTATTAGCAAGTGGCACTGAAGCTACTCATCTATATGAATGAAAATGAACTAATTAAGCTAATTTTATATCTGCATTGTGCCCAGAGAATTCACAAATACATAAACTAAACCAAACCAAATTTACTCTAAGCATTTATCATAAATCCAAAATGAACATAAGTAAAATCATGCTTGTCTATTAATATTAATGAAACGTCCTACTGTAAAAACTCGTTGAACCAAGGAAGCTTTTAACTCCATCAAAATTTTGAAAGGCAAACTAGAAAAGAGAAAGGATACAAGACCTGAATCACAGAGGTTTTTAAAATTAAGCAACATAGGATCAAAGGGAGAAAGAGAGAGAGAGGGAGGTCTACCTTCAGATTATTTTATTTCATGCACACAATAGAATATCAAATGGAGAATGAGTGACGGACGGAACCGAGATAAGAGGAGTGAATTTCCTGGTTTTCTTTTGTCCAAAAGAAAGCTGACCAACCACGGTTTACAGAAGAAGGTTTCTTCGTGCTTTCTTCTCCCCCTGTTTCTTGTGCTGATGCTTGAAGAACTAACTGCTCCTCTCTTTTTTCAATCCGCTTGTAGGAGATGATTTAATTACTCAAAGATTAAAAGCAAAAGAAAAAATGAATAAAGCATCCCTTCTTGAAGAAGAAGAATAACATAGTGAAAGCGATAAATCCACAATAGATAACAATTCAACTTTTATTAGTAGTTGGGGATTAAATGACAGCTAAAAAAGCAGTGAAACTCGCGAAAAAAGATAAAATGAAAATCTAGTACATAAAAAAAAATAGTAATAAGGGTGGCTAAAAATTGAATGAAAAAAAAACAGTGAAACTCGCGAAAAAAGATAAAATGAAAATCTAGTACATAAAAAAAAATAGTAATAAGGGTGGCTAAAAATTGAATGAAAAAAAAACAATCAGACATTGAAACATTGTGTGGAAACATAGAATCACCTTAAGAACAAGAACTGCACATAATCGAGTAACTAATCATGAATAAACATCAAAATCAACATTCGTTTTTAAATCTTTTCCACAAAATTTATATCCAGAGAGCATATTTTTCATTAATTAAAAAAAGAAAAGTAGACCAAACTTGAACAATTGGGTTTTCCTCGATCTAAACCAAATACACATGATCTAAGTTAATCCTGATCAGAAATTCTCCATCAAAACGAACACAGCCTTAATTAACAGATCTCGTTTACTACCATAATTCACAGAAACAAACTATCTGCACACACTAAATCCAGAGAGAGAGAGTGCTTACTCTCAACTACAGCGAGAGCTTCAGACTCATCAGGTTTCTGTTCGGGATGTGGAATTACAGGTTTCTCCTAGGCGACATCCTTGGGAGCCTCAACCGGAGCTGGAGGCTTGGGCGATTTGGCTTCTCTGCCAAGAAGATTTCTGCGTTTTTTCCTCTCCTTCTGTTTCTTGTGTTGATGCTCGGAGAACTAACTGCTCCTCTCTTTTTTCGATCCACTTGTAGGAGATAATGAGGATGTGAGGATGATATGGTGGAGAATGAACAGAAAGATTTTATAGCTCGGGGACAAGCTTTGTGGTGAAATCTTATTATGAGGTTCTTCTTGAGGGGGATCTTTCGGGCAGCCACTCCAAGTTCCCGTGAAAAGCTATTTGGGTCCTCGTGCCCCAAGGGATTTTTTTTTTTTTTTTGTGTGTGGGAGGCCTCTTGAGGGAAAATTCTTACGTTAGATAACTTACAAAAAAGGGGAAAAGTTTTGGTTAATAGATGTTATATTTGCAAATGTTGCACCAAGTTCGTGTTTCATTTTTTGGTGGAGTACCATTGCCTGGGAGTTTGTGAGAGATGGCCTATAGGATTTTGGGGATTTCTTAGGTGGTAGCGGGATCCATGAAATATGAGGTTTGGCTTTAGAGTGGGGTGCGGGCGTCAAAGGTGGTTAAGAAAGCTTTCCGTGAAAGAGGAATCATAGAGCATATGAGGGTTGTGAGAGATCTATTGACTCTATTAAAGATAGTTGGATCAACACCCTTAATCTTTGGGTTAAAGGGAATGTTTTTGTAAACAACATTGATCTTTTGGATTTTATAAATTTCCTCTCTTATAAGTAGTCATTGGCTTAGAGTTGCACCCTCTTGGTGCTTTGTTAATACAATTTACATTTATAAAAAAAAAGAAAGATTTTACAGCTTCTTCTCGAGCACCTTGCCATCTTTGTTCCTTACCAAGACCTAGCTTATCAGTACTCTCTTCTCGTCATATCAACTAAGTGGTCCTTCTGCTCCTTCACCTCCGACCTAGATTGAGTCGCTTGGTGGGTGAGTCAGCGACAAAGAGTATGAGAATACGAGAGGAGATTTCCTTGTGACCCGAATTGAGTCAACTTAGTGGACCGAGTGAGGTGACTTCATGGGTTGGAATGTACGAAGTTTGGAGCGAGTTGATGAATTGAGTCGGCGAGTGCCGGGTCCAGGCGAGTTGAGAGACTAGGGGTTTTGAACAAAAGTGGAGATTGTTGAAGAAACTAGAAAGAGTGTGGAGAAGAGACGGGGATTTTGAGAGAAGACGATAAGAAGCGAACATCGCTGAACGCATCATGGATTTTGCGTTACGAGGAACTGAAGAAGAAATGTAGCAAACAAATGATCCTATTATTGTACGTTTGCTTATGTCAATAGACTAGAATCAACTTTGTCTAAGCGCACCAATATTTAATGGACTTGAAGACAACAAATACATTACACGGTGTCATATTGTAATGGAACTTTCTCCTTTTGTCCGTCACAAGACATATTTGTCCTTAGTGTGCAAAGAGATAAATTCAGGAACTAGGATGCAGCATTAGTTGGTTACATTCACCCATTAATGGAATCTTTGGTAACCAAAAACTAAATTAGCTTATTGTCATACTTAGTAAAAAAAGAAAAGTTTGACACCACTGGTAACACAATTTTTTTTTAACTCGAGCACTTTTGTCAATAGCTATTTTAACAACACTGGGTGTCATCACCAACAAAAACTTCAACTAGACCAAAAGGGCTCTAAAGATTATAAGTAATTAAACAGTTATTGAAATGAAAAGAACTTCAAATGGTCAAGAATTATTTAATTTCATTTTGCATTAACACTTTAGCCTAAAGAGAATTGATTTTACTTCATACGAAATCAATAAGTAACAGATAAGAAAAAAACAAAGGTAACTGACAGTAGATAGTAGGGTATGTAAATTACCACAAACAGTAGACATGCTATAAAGCAATAAGACCAAATCAAGCATAGGACTCACTTAGATTACTTATCCTGTTGCACTAAAAGGAATTGTTGTATAGATCCTTTATCTAGTATTCATAATTTTTTTTAAGGTATTTGTTTCTTGGACCAACTTCCGTTACGTATTTCACAGTAAGTTAACGGCAATGGCCAAATTATAAGATTATGAAACCTTGAGGAAAACATTGATCACAATGAAATGTCAAGGATGAAAATGAATAAGTATTCAAACCTGAGGGACGGAAAAATGGTATTTAGCCAGAAAAGAACTAATGGTTCCTCAGCGGATACGTCTCAACTGAGACAATGGCTCTGGATTTGATTTCGGAGCAAGTTTAGCTGCCACTTTTGGATCCTCAAAAACATTCCAGAATAATAGTCTTCCATCCCCTGCTGCTGATGCGACTGTGCGACCATCTGGGCTCTGCCAAAATTTAATAAGATTTAAAAATATTTTAGATATCACCAAGAACTCTAAAATTAAAAGAAACAGGATAAGATATAAGAAAACAATCTTTTTAGCTTTCAGTTGATTCATATTACCTGAGCCATGAATAGGACTCTGGATGTATGACCAGTTAGCTCGGCCATTTTCATCATTGACGGGTATTTCCAGAGAGTTAGCTGATTCTGAGTAAACCCATGAGAGCTAAGCAGCTCCCTCTCATTTTTGTTCCATAGCAAAGAACAGACTTGAAAGCCAGTATCCACCGAGTTAAGGCAAGCGCCCGTGTGGGTGTCCCAGAATTTTATGCTCCTATCACCTCCACCTCCACCAGACGCAAGCAATTTCCCCTGGAATGGGCACCAAGCAAGAGCCTTGACTGTAGAAGTATGTTCCTCCAGCCTGTAAAGCCACTGTGTTGCTGAATTTGAAGAAGCTGTGGATCTATCCCATATGTGAAGGAGATTATCGTTGCCTCCACTCGCTAATTGTTGGCCTGAGTCCGACCATTTCAGTGCACACACCTGTTGACTGTGACCCCTGTAGGTTTCAACAATGTGTGCTCTTATTCTAATATCATTGTTAAATATCCGACCATCCATGCCTCCTGTTGTAAGGATGTCATTGTTCCACGCCAAAGACCCAACTCGTGACCTGTGGCCACGTCTCAAAGTCCTCAGCTGCATAGAGAAAGAACATCACATTAAAGCATATTTAGTTTTCAAACTAAAAGAAAGAATAAAATTAATAGAGGTTAAAGGATGGTAAAGATTTCAAAAGTACATGTCCATTGGATGCAGAATCCCATAGCTGTACTTCAGAATTGTTCAAGCCAATGGCAATACGCAGACCATCAGGAGCCCAACTGACACTTGTGACAGGGCCATCTTCCTTGTCCATGGTGACAAGTTCTGATATAGAACCGTTTGAAGCATCCCACAAATATACTGTGTTCCCTAAAGCAATAGCAAGAACGTTGCTGCTGCTCCAATCCAGTAAATTCAGGTTGAAATCGTCCATAAGGTCAGGAGCATGTAGTGCCCTCTCAGGTGTCTGTATATTCAAGTCAAAATTATATGAACACAAATCAGAACTCTGGTCCAAGAAAACGAATCTTTTACAAAAATTGCAGACTTTGGTATCTGTAATTTAATTAAAAAATAGAAGAACATTCTTCACTAAAAAAGGATATGAATGATGTTACGTACCTTGGGTATGTATCTGCGAGGCTTTATGGGCTGGTGAATAGAAGATGAGTGCTCATATGGGAAAAATTCAACAGGTGCTGGTGGCTTGTTTTTGAAAGCAAGGATTCGAGTCCGATTCATTTTGAATACCTCGGCTAGCTGCTTGCGATAGGCTTCCGAGGAAGGCGAGCTCGCTGCTTGGTTCTCCTTCCCCTTACTCCGTGCCATTAGCATGTAATGAGCATAGTCGAAGTCCATTGCTGATCGGTTTGGTATAAATCTATCCAACTGGTAAATACAACATAGAAACGATGTCCCATTAGGAAGATCCCCATTCGTAGAAAAAGCATTGGCAATTTCAATAACAGAACAGTAAAACCCAAGATTCCAAAATCGAATAAAAGAAAAGAAAAGAAAAACCCTAAAGTCCTTACGTTTTCTTTATAATTCTTTCTCCGACGAAATTTTTCTTCAAGTGGGCATCTAGACTGCGCCAATTTTGAAGAACCGGATCCTGCATCCATAAGTTTAGAAGCAAACGAAACACCAAATACAAACTAATAGTATTATATAAACACAATTCACAAACTAAAGCCTGCAAAACAGAAGTTTATGTTAAGGAAAACAAAATTATATACGCAGAGAGAAAGAGATACAGAGAATTTTTTCCACCGGAGAGAGAATGAATCGTAGAGAGAGACAGTGTGAGGTGAACAGGAGATTCGGTGAAGAGACAGAGAATTTTTTTTACACCAGATAGAGAATGAATCTTAGGAGAGACAAGAGCGTAAGGTGAAGAGGAGAATCGGTGAAGAGACAACTTTTAGTACTTCAAAAACCCGCGTAGCAGTTAAGCGAATGTCGCGTAATATCGAAGCAGTTAAAGCCAATATCGTATATTACTACAGCTGGCTGAGGCAATACGGTGCTTACGTAGAATTTTATGGAATTACTTTTTTTTTTTTTCACTTTAAACATATTTATTTAAAAAAAAATCTTCATTTCTCATCCGCGCATTTGTCTTATTACACTATTTTATTTAATTAAATAATTATTTTTTTATTAATTTGAAATTAATAAATTATCCAAACTTTTTTTTAAATATAATTTCTATAAGTATATTAATTTTTAAAAATTACTTTTTCAATTAGAATTTCATAATCATTACATTTTCTCTAAAATTCTTTTTCAAAAGAAATTTATCTTCAAATGGGCATCTAGATTGTGCCTTAAGGTACTGATATGGATGGATGTATGTTACGGTGAGGGTTCGTAATTATATCTTTTTTAAATTTTAATTTTTTTAATATAAATTATTTTAAGATTTTAAAATATTTATATTATAATTATATCTTAAAATTTAAAAAAAAAAAAGAGGTTAAAATGAAACCTCATTTATTTCCTAAAACTTCATGTAACTACTAAGGTTGTTATTTATTATTTATTATTTTCAAAACAAAAATAAATAAAATTTAATTTTTTGTCAATTATATAAAAATAAGAAAGAAATCTATATAAAAGTATATAAACTTGGCTCCTTCACGTTAATTTTACTCTCATTTTGACAAGTGGCTTCCTGTAGAAGAATTATATTGTTGTTTTGTGTTATTTGCATTGGACGTTTTAGTATGTTGATGTCTACTATATCGTTTTAAGCAGTGTTATTTCACTCGCACTTCGTTTTGTATTCTCTCATACTCTCTCGTCATCTTTCCCCTCTCTTTCTCTTCCTCTGCCAAATACTGAAAAGTTTCACAATAAATACTAAACAGGTAGAGTTCACTGATTGAGTTTTTATAAAGATTGCCATTTATTTTTAAAATAATTGTCAAGTGAAACATAAAATATTTTTACTTTTAAAAAAACGCTCGTGCAAAAGATCATGACTTGTACGTTTGAAGTGAAAAAGAAATAATCTCTTCATAAAAGAATTGACAGTTCGTGTAAGGTTTGGGCCGGAGAGGCTATATGATAGTTAACTGGGATTTCCATTCGGATCAAACTATTCATTTTCTTTTAATTCTTGATTCTAGCTCTTAAAAATTTTATCCATAAAAATAATTTCAGATTATCTTTAGAAATCTCTAAATTACAAAACAATAACAATTTATAGAAAAAAATTCACCAAATAATCAATATCCTTACATAAGATGGATTGAAGATGGAGTAGATATAGCAGCAACTCTATTAGCATGCTGGGATTTACACCGGTATAGCCCTTTTAATTTTTTGTTGGAAAACGAAAAAATTATTTTTCCTTTTTGTGTGAACAACATAGACAAAATCATAATACCAAATAACCACATCAGAATAATAATAATCAAATCACAAAATTAAAGCACCGAATTTTCACGTGGAAAACTCCTTCAATGTAAACGGAAAAACCGTCGGTCATAGCCCATGCAAAATATCCACTATAAAATAATGGGAATACAAAGTATTTTCTCTAAATTAACTAGATGATCAACAGATAATTTATCATTACCCTAGAGGTGGATTTCAACAATAATTTATTAAACAAAAATTAGACCGATCTCACCGAAACAAACTGTAACAAAAGTTGACGAATAAACAAAACATAAACTTAAAGCCCTCACCACGTAAAAATAACACTCAAAATTTGAGCTCAAACTACGATGAAATCGGTCTTCAAATCGGATCACAAAAGTGAGTAACTATTTTCGGCAACTGCACAACAAAAAAAAGGAGACGCAAAACTACATACTACAAATAGAAGAGAAGTTGTCTCCTTTTATAGTAATGGCCTTAGGGACACTTTACATTATTTATTGGTAGTGGCCTCGCTTCAACAATCTCTCCCTCTCGACTCATGTGGAGGACACAACCAAACCTGCAATTATTTTACACAATTCAAGTTTCTGTGAAGGCAAAGCTTTAGTCATTATATTCAATCCATTATCATCATCATGGATTTTCTCAAGTTGCAATAACTCCATCTCTAGAGAATTACGAATACAATCGTAATGCACATCAATATGTTTAGACCGATAATGAAATGTTGGATTCTTGCTGAGATAGATAGTACTCTGACTGTCACAGTACAATACGTACTTTTCTTGCTTCATGCTCAATTCTTGTAAGAATTTTTTCAGCCATAATAATTCCTTACAAGTTTTAGTCTAGATAATATATTCATCTTCTAGTAAAAGACAAAGCAACACATTTTTGAAGTTTAGATTGCCAAGACACAACTCCTCTTGCAAAAGTCATCAAGTGCCCTGAAGTAGACTTTTGAGTGTCAATATCACCAGCTATGTCGACATCTGTTAAACCATCAAGCACAAGTTTACCATCACCAAAACATAGACACGTCCTTAGAAATACCAATGAGGTATATAAGAATCCATTTAACAGGTAACCAATGCTCTTTGCCAGGATTTGAGAGAAATCAACTGACAACACCAACTGCATGAGCAATATCAGACCTTGTGTAAACTATAACATACATCCGACTACCAACTGCAGAAACATATGAGACTTTCTTCATTTTTTTTCTTTCTCATTAGTAGGACAATGTTTGGAACTAAGCTTGAAGTGACATGCAAATAGAGTAATAACAGGTTTTGCATTGCTCATATGAAATCTCTCAAGAATATTCTCAATATAACCTTCTTGAGACAACCACAACTTGCCATCCTTTCTATCATGGGAGATCTTCATACCAATTATCCATTTTGTTGGTCACTAATCCTTCATGGTAAACGATTTACCAAGGTTCTTCTTCAATTCATCAATCATTCTAATATCATCACCAACAATCAAAATGTCATACACATAAGGCAAAAGAAAAATAAATTTACCCTTAGAAAACTTCTTAACAAACAAATAATGGTAAGAAGTAGTCTAGTTGTAACCATGATTCTCCATGAAAGAATCAAATATCTTATACCACTGTTTGGGTGCCTACTTAAGCCCATACAAACTCTTTCTCAACCTATGAACCAACTATTCTTTACCTTTACCTTTGACTTTGAACCCTTTAGATTGCTCCATGTAAATCTCTTCCTCTAGGTCACCATGAAAGAAGACAATTTTCACATCAAGTTATTCTATCTCTAAGTTAAGACGAGTAGCCAAGCTGAGAACAACTTAGATAGAAGACATCTTGACTGCAGGTGAGAAAATTTCTTCAAAATCAATTTATTTATTTTGACTGAACCATTTCACAACTAGTCTTGGCTTATACTTAGGTTGTGAGCTCTTATCTTCAGTCTTTAACCTGTAGACCCATTTGTTTTTAAGTGATCTTTTACCATTAAGCAGTTTCACTAAGTCATATAAATGGGTTTCATGCAAGGATTTCATCTCATCTTGCATGGCTTTCATCCACTCTTCTTTATGATCACCTATCATAGCTTCATCATAACATTATGGTTCTCCCCAATATGTGAGCATCACATACTTATGAGGAGAATATCCTCTAGTAAGTTAACGCTCTCTGGTGGATCTTTTCAACTAAGGTTTTGTAAGGGCATGTTGAACTTCTCATTCTGTATAATCATCATGAGGCAAATCAGTAATTACAAGATCATCAACAAGTGGAGGAATATCACCATCTTTATTTTATCCTTGAATTTCTCCCCAGTGATCATCATGAGCTGCAACTAGAGAAGAAATTAGATCCAAGTTAACAGGTTCTTCATTGAAGGACTTATGTTTAATAATCTTCTATAAGTCTTAATTGGTTTGGTCCTTAAGGAATACAACATCTCTTCTTTCAATAATTTTCTTCTCTTTTGGATCCCACAATCTGTTTCCAAATTCTTCATGTGCATAACCTAGGAGGATACACTCTTTAGTCTTACTATCAAACTTGGATCTCTCATATTTAGGAACGTAAACAAAGGATCTACACCTAAACACCCTCAAATGTTTATAAGACATGTCTTTTCCAGTCGAAACCTTCACTGGTACATCACCATTCAAATGAGCTGAAGGAGAAAAGTTATTTAAACCAACTCTAGTACCCAAAAGGTTTTATGAAGCTCTGCATGAGAGAACATACACCTCATTCTTTCTTCTATAGTTTTTTTCATTCTCTCTGCTACGCTATTCTCCTACAATGTTTTAGGAACAATTTTCTCAAGCCTGATATTGAAATCCCTATAATACCTCTCAAAAGGATTCTTGTATTCACTACCATTATCTGCTCTAACACATTTCAGCTTCTGAACAGTATCTCTTTCAACTTTCATATGAAATTATTTGAAAGTATCAATTACCTGATCGTTAGAATGTAAAGCAACAACCCATAATTTTCTAGAGAAATCATCAATAAAAATCACAAAATAGAGGGCGCTACTAAGAGATCTATCTTTCATATAACAGAAATCAGTATGAACCAAAACCAAAACAACATTACGTCTAGAAGGAGGAGTTCTAAGAAATGAAATTCTTCTTTGTTTTCTAGCTAAGCAATGAACACATGTTTTCAGAGACGTACCTTTCATGGGAGGTAATGTTTGCTTTCTGGTTAGAATCTGGAGCTCTTTCTCACTCATGTGACCGAGCGGCTCATTTTCTAGACTTTGATCTCCTTTTTGACTTATCACCTGATTTATCACGACTGTGAAGAGGTTTTCTACTTTTTACTCTCTGTAACTAGTGCCTCAGCCTAAAAAGAGATTTCTGACTCATTTTTTCTGGTTTCTTCATTAAACATGCTATCTTTAACATGTGTTAATGTCAACATTCCATCATCAGTAGAATTACAACTGATACCATTAATGTATTCCAACTATCTGGCAATGAACTCAACAATAACAAGGTATGTAACTCATCATCAAACACAAGCTTCAAGATTGTCAACTTATTCAATAAACTCTGAAATTCATTCAAGTGCTCTGCAACTGAGCGACCCTCCTTGTATTTCAGATTTACAAGTTTCTTGATGATAAAAGCCTTGTTCTAAGGAGACATTCTTTCATATATATATTCCAACTTCTTCCAGAGTGTGATTGCATTAGTCTCAGTGGCTATATGGTGAAATACACTCTGATCAATCTGTTGTCAAATCACCCTGATAGCTTTCCTTTACAAAAGTTTTCAATATTCATTAGCATTTCTTATCGATTTAGCTCCATAACCTTCAATAAGTCCATGCATATCGCTACAGTACAACAAATCCAACATCTTAGGCCTCCAAATTGAGTAATTGGTGCTAGTGAATTTAATCATGGAACCTGAACCAAAACCTGATTTTTCCACCATTTTAATTCATAATCCAATAAACCAAAAGTTCTGATACCATTTTATTGGGAAAGAAATAATTATTTTCCTTCTCTATGTGAATAAATAGGTAAAATCACAATACTAAATAACCATAATAGACAAATAATAATCAAACCACAAAAATCAAGACACCAAATTTTTACGTAGAAAACCCCTGCAATATGAAAAGGAAAAACCATGGGACTTATCACAGGCAAAATCTCCACTATAAAATAATGAGATTACAAAGTATAGTGAAATGGACTGTCTTTTTGTTTGGGAAAAGGTAGCTTTGGGTAACTTTGTCATTCGTTTTGTCTCTTCAAGTTTTGATACGAAATTCGTTTATTGACTTATGTACCAAACTTGGCATTTCCATTCTTTATCGGCCAAGCTTGAGGGGGAGCGAAAACAAAATTAAAGATTTGAATGAGGAATCAAGCACCTCATGATCTCATTCACATGATTTTAGCTAAGTCTTTAGTCATGCACTTTATGAGAATGATCATATGCATTATGGAGCACATTTTATATCTTTTATTTATGTAATAGATTTGGTATTTATGAAAATGATCATATGCATTATTGAGCAGATTTGGTATCTTTTATTTATTCAACAAATTTGGTATCTTTTATTTATGGAGAAAATTTGGCATTTATGAGAATTATTGAGATTTTACCTCTAAAATCCACTTTATCAAATTTTAGGAAAAAACACAACCAAAACAATTAAATGGGCAAAACAAACAAAGAGAAAAAAACATAACGATTTAACGTGGTTCAATAATCTCTTTGCATATGTCCACCAACAAACCCCACTGGTTTATTAGTCTTCAATTACAACATCAAAAAAAACAAAGTTGCTAAACTCTCACTACCTCAGAGCCCAAAAGTTTCAATACAATCAAAACTCTTAACCTAACTCTAGTTGTAAGTGCTCTCTTACTTGACAACCCAAAACCCTAATACACTCAAAGCTTTCATTCTAACTTTAGTGGTAAACCCTTCTGATTTACAATATTTATTGAAATTATGAGTATTCATCAAACCTTCTCTAGTATCCCTTTATAAAGAAGATATTTTCCTAATATTATTAAGAAAAGAAAAAAAACATAGAGACTGTAGACCAAGGTACAAACTCAAGAGGGTGGATGAATTGGGTTTGGGTCAACAGAGATTATTACTACTCCTATTAGAACAAGTAACCATCAAATAGGAAACCACTACTATTGTCTTACTAGAATAAGCAACTATAAAATATCGAACTACTTTTCCCAAATCAATTAGAAGTCCTCCATATGGTGGTTTGAGATAAAATCCCAATAAGAATGATCATACACATTATGGAACATATTTGGTATCTTTTATTTCAAGACAATTGTAAATAGATTTTATTGTCTCTTTATTGTATTTTAATTAATTCCCTATGATTAAGAGATTCTTTTGTAACCATTTGTAATTTATGTTTATATAAGACAATGATAGCAACCTCTCCAATCATTGCGAGGAAAAGTTTCCAAACACTTTGTAAACATCCTTAGCAGAATTATGATGTTGGGATTTTACCTTTAACATCTACTTACTCAAATTTTAGGCAATTAACAAACAATCTCTTTGCCTATGCCACCAATAAACTCTCAACTTTATTAATCACTAATAACAACTTTAGGAAAAACAAAATTATTGCCCTGACAACCTCATAACCCAAAATCTCCAATGCGCCTAAAGCTCTCCACATAGCTCTAGGTATAATATTGGAATTACGAGTGTACCTCAAACCTTCTCTAAGACCGTTTTTATATAGAAGATATTTTCTTAATACTACTAGGAAAAAAACAACAACAATATAGTAAATAACAACAACTACTACTACTACTTGTACAAGTAACAATTTAATAGAAAACTAGTACTATTCCTATTAGAACAACCAACTATAAAATGAGAAACTACTTTTCCCAAACCAATTATAATTATTCCTCATGAGGATTTGAGCCAAAATCCTAACAAATCTCTACACCTCATCAACAAATCTAACTTTCTTTTTGGTTGGTGCAATCATTTCTTTTAGCCTTTCCATATCTCCTCCACCTAATTTTCTAAGCAAAACCTTCCCATCCAACACATACAATCCTTTCTTGTTTATACTAGCCTTCAACACCATATTTGATCCATTAAAAACTTGCATCTCTCCATTACCCACAGTCTATGTGTATCCCATCTTATCAAGCTCCCCCAAAGAGATGATATTTGTAGTGATAGAAGAAGAAAATTTTACCTTTTCAAGAGTCTTCACACTTCTACTATGAAGCTTAAACCTTAAGCTTCCTTCACTATCAATTACTTTGTGTTTCCCACATACAATATCAATTATGACATGGGTAAGTTCCTTCATGCAATCAAAGTACTACTTATTGAATATGTGAATGGAGGACGCCGAATCAAGTAGCACTATATTACTATCATCAACTTTTTCTTCAATGTGCTTAATAGATAGCACCTCTTCATCACTTCCCTCGGTGATATTAGAATTTTCACTACTTTTTCCATCATCACTCTATTCTTCCCACTCATCATTCTCAACTCTTTTAAATTATCCTTTATGGTCTTGAAATAATATTGTATGTGTCCTATCTCTCCATGGTAGAAACATTCGTTCTCACTGTCATTGGCCTAAATTTGGATCTCCACCACTCCTCCCTAAATTAGAACTCTCCACAGAAAGCACTTGACTAGCACTAGATAAACTCTCATTTCCCATAAACTTGTTATTCTCACGCAGGAACTTAGTCACATAATCTAAGCTCAATGTCGACTTGCTCACTAACAATGTTTACACCAATGGTTTGTAAGATTTTGGTAAATATGATAACACAAGCAATTCTTTCTCTTCATCCTTCAATGTTTTTTTTATTTTTTTATTTTTACATTCAACAATTGAGACATTAGCTTGTTGAATTCATTCAAATGATCATGAAATCTTGTACTTTCTTACATCTTTAGAGAGTAGAGGTCCATTTTGAGACACAATCTGTTGGTCAAAAACTTTAATGAATAGATACTCTCGAGCTTATCCCATAAACCCTTGGGTGTAGTTTATTTCAAAATAATATACTTAATCTAGGGAGCAAGAGCCAACCTGATTGTGCTCAAAGTTTTCCTCTGAATCGATTGTCACTTTCTATCAGTCACCTCTTTTGGCTTTTCTTCCTCTAAAGCCTGATCAAGATCTTGTTGCACTAAAAGATCTTGAACTGTACTCTGCCACAGAGTAAAATTATTTCTTCCATTAAATAAAAGAATCTCAAATTTAGGTATACGTGTTGACATGATAGCACCGACGCAATAAATAGCAATATGCAACTTTTTCAAATAGATGATACTCAAATTTTAGGCAATAAACAAACAATTATCAAGCACACAATAATTTAACTTGATTCGACAACCTCTTTCCCTATGCCACCAAAAAACTCCCAACTTTATTAATCCTTAACAACAATTTTAGGAAAAACAAGATTATTACACTGACAACCTCACACCCAAAAATCCCTAACACACACAAAATTCTCCACCTAGCTCTAGTTATAATATTGAAATTATGAATGTGCCTCAAAGCTTTTCTAGGACTCCCTTTATATAGATGATATTTTCCTAATACTAATAAGAAAAGAATAACATCATAGTAAACTACTACTACTACTACTTGTACCACAAACAATCTAATAGGAAACTAGTACTATTTCTACTAGAACAACTAACTATAAAATAGGAAACTACTTTTTCCAAAATAATTAGAATTCTTCCTTGTGAGGATTTGAGCCAAAATCCTAACACATAATAACCTTGAGTGAGGTCAATTACCCACATTTTTTCATGATAATATTGCTTATAATGGCATCAATGTCTATTATGGAAATAAAAGCATCAACACTGTTATTGGCGGCTGTAAAAGAGGATTATGGAGTTTTGAATCCTCCAACTGTAAAAGTTGGAATGAGTCATGCACCTATTCGTCATCCCAAAAACCCCTGTTGTGATTTTCTTCCAACAACTTCAGAGGGATCCTAAGGGACACAAGCTAGTTTTCTAAGTGTTGTCTATTTGATAAATCAAATGAAGAAAATATGAATAAAACAAAAAATATATAAAATTTTATAAATGAATAAATTGTGATCATGCTTATTTCATTTCTATCATCCTCTTTGGCTAATATACCAAATGTAACATCTTTTATTTTCCTATTCAGCAAATATAATTTAGTCCATAGATACCATCCCACCAAGACAATCAACTTAAGCATTTCAGGCGTGTTTAATTCTTCTGGTTTTCTTTCTTTGTTTTTGTTCTCTTGGGCATCATCCATCAGGAATTAAGCTCTAATTTCATCATCAAATAGGTGGAAGACATGGATGGGAGAGAAAACAACCATTTCTTCTTATGGAAGAAGCAAACAATAAAGATGAAACAATGTGACCAAAATTATACTTGAATGTAGATAATATATGTTTCTATAAACCAAAAGGACATATTTTTTCTACTAATCCACCACTTCTTTCAGAAATCTAAAACATTCCTTAACAGTAACATTAGAAACTAATATTTCCAAAAATTAAATAATAAATATTGAAAACTCAAAAAGAAATAAATCTAAGGGCACAATGAAGGGTGAGCCTAGGTGCCTTTCTTGTCAAGCATCACTGTAGGTCAGTTCAGCTCGATCTTTTCAATGACATTGGAAACAATGACAAAAAATCAAACTAGCAAACCATACAACCTTAAGCAACAATAAGGCACCGACAATTACCTATTCGGGAAAAGTAGAGGAAAAGCTAAGTTAACTATTCAATGAAATTTCATCTGTTAGCAATCTTGTTTGTCAAATGTTCATAACTTGACTCCAAAAGACAAAATAACAACGAATTTCTAATTTCTACTTGTTGAGAATTCTGACACCCCAAAACAACTACACAATTACAATAGCAAAAATAAAGAGAAAAAATACAAGAATTTTTAACGTGGTTGGGCACCTCTTGCATACATCCACGAGCCAATCGTTATTCCACTACTTTTGCAACTTTTGGATGGAAGAAAGCTACTAAAATTCAATACACCATGATACACAATTTTTCTAGACAAAACTGTGTGAAAACTCTCCCCAATCTCACAACTCAAAACCTTAATACACCCAATGTTCATTTAACCCTTGGATCCCTATATTGGTGTTTGGTTGCTACAAAAACCATCTGACCACTATTCCTGGTTAAGAAATAGGGGTGAGGGACTACATATTTTGATACCTATATTTATAATAACTAGTACCCACATCCTTTTGACACATAGATGATGTGGGACTAGAACTATTTACAATAAAAATTTTATCTAATGTGGGATTTGAGAAGAATTAAAAAAATAACAAAAAACAAATTAGTGTCCACCACCAAAGTACTAACAAATCATTGTTGTTTCATTACTTATAATCTCAAGAAGGAGAAATTCTTGGGTGCACCGGGTATATATCAGTCATCCATCAAGATAGAAAGATATTTCTCTCTTGATAGACAGTTGATATACACACTATGTAACTTACACTCGATGCATCCAAGAATTTCATCTCAATATCATCCTCAAAATTTGGTTGCTAATAGTATCCTGATAATGATTTCCTAAATAATACATTTACTTACTTAGCTTGCAATATATATGGTTATCAAGTAGCATAATTACAAAATATTTATTTTAAAAAATAAAAATAAAAAAGCTAAATGTAAACATTATTGCAATGCTGATGGCATTTTAAGCCTAAAGTCAAACTCTATTACATTTGCCTAAGGTCATCATTAATGATGATGGCAATGCTAAAGTATTGCTACAAATATTCATCAATCCTAATTCTCCACTTACGCTATCACAACCATTCCAATGATATTGAAAAACCAGGTGAAGGAAAGTTGGTAGTATAAAATTGGGGAAGGAACCAAATTTTAAATCATTGCATAGCTTGTGTTCCAATTTCCAACTTCTAACATTTCATAACATATCAAATAGGAATAATATCAAATTTCATTACATTTGTATTTGTGTAGTAATTAATTTACAAATGGAAGTCACATTAATTAATATAAAACAATATTAGTATATGAAGTTAATATTTTTGGAAATTGCTTAATAAAATTATCATATTTAACGAAAGGCATACAAAAAAAGCCTTGATATATATAATTGATGTGAAAAAGTCACACACCTATATATATATATATATATATATATATATATATATATATATATGTCAACAAAATAGGTTCATATTATTTAGTTAAAGTTTACTCTTGCATAATTAATTGCTTGTAGATTACACACCTTTCGGTTTTTCTTCTCTTTATAAGTGTTTATTACTTGTACAATGAAAAAATGGGGTTTGTGAGTAGGATTAGGCTTTTTTACTCTAGAGGATGGCTAAAAAGCCTAATTAGGTGCACTAGGTCTTCCTTGGGTTGGTGATGAGTGCCAAATATTACATATTTTGGCCTCTTAATTTACATTTGTTAGCTTAGGAATTTGTTACTTTGAGTTGTTTTTTTTCGTTGTTCTATAGGTTTTAAGAACTTGGAAAGGAGTTTCACTAAATTTCCAAAACTACCAGTACAGATCAGTCATTTTGTGGATTAGACTGTATTGATTCAAGAATATATGCTTCGAAAGATCCAGGTGTCTATTTTCTAAGAAATTTTACAGCTCATAAATATGATTTTTCTAGAGAAAGTTATAGCAGTTTTAGTAGACAAAGGTCAGGCTGTGCATGATCTCAACGTGGCTGAAGTGATTTTTGCGGATTAAACTATAATGATTCAGGAAGAAATAAGAGATGAGCCATACATACTTGGAAAGATCCAGATGTTTATTTTTTGTAGAATTTTACAGCTCATAAATATAAATTTTCTAGAGAAAGTTATGGCAATTTTAGTAGACAAAGGTCAGACTGTATGTGATTTCAGCGTGGGTATAAGTTTTGAAGGGCATGTGAAGGCTTAAATCCCACATCCCACATCGGTTGGAAACAAATTCTATATCTCACATCCCACATCAGATTGGGAACACATTGCACTCATGGAGTTCCCCTATAAAATCCCCATTTCACTTCATCAAAGGGGTGTGCAATCTCAGAGGCTTTGCTACCAAGGGGTGCAAACTCAGAGGCTTTGCTACCAAGGAGTGCAATCTGGAATTTATGACGCCGGGCAGAATAGCGATTATTCTGTAGGCTAATCGAACAGATCGCTCACAGGGAGTAACACAAGAAAAACCCTAAAAAAACAATGTAGAGAAACAACTCTAATGTTTATTTAAAATTATGCAAATTCAATAATAATGTTTACGAAACCCTAAGACCTTATTTATAAGGTCGAAACAAAATAGGAAAATTAAATTAAGGCTGAAATTAAAATAACTAAAATAAAAAGTTTCCTAAAAATATTAAACTGCCAATTTGAGGGCCTAAACGTCGTTTTTTGGCTTAAAAATGTCAAGGCTGATTATAAAATAATCTGGTTTTGTTCATTGGCCCGTTTCCAATCAGACTAGGGTCTTTTGGGCCTGATCTGAGCCTGTGGCCCGTTCTAGGCAGTCCACCTGTCAGTTCTGCGTTGATCTGCCAACTCTGCATCATCTGACTTGGATCCTCCTGCGTCAATTTCTCTCTCTATGTATTGTTAGTTTTAATTTATTTCTTTTAATTTTTAAAGTTTAATGTTTAGCACTTTAATGTTTGCTCTAATTTTTCCCTTGAGATTTTTGTTGTCCATTATATTTATGGGTAACTAAATTCTCAAGTGGGGCTAGGGATGAACTTAGACAGTAGATTATATTTTTGTTTATTCTTTAATTTATGTATTTAATTTTCAATTACTAAAACTCTTTTGTTTTATCATTCTTAATTCATTTATGATGTTTTCTTCTCTGAATAATCGTAGAATTTATTCTGTTTATGGATTCAGTCATGCTTTCTCTATTGAATGGATTAGTTCTTTGATTATATTTGGATAAATTATTTATCTATATTGATTTAATTCTTTGCTGCAATATCGCTTCCTAAATATATTGTCGTCGTTGGATTTTCTCAATAGTGATAATAATTTACGTATTTTAAAAGTGGTGAATGATTTTTCAAAAGGTTACATTTGGTTTAATCTTGGTTTATAAATCTACACCTTCCGATTGGGAATTTTGAGAATTGAGTTCCCAATTGAGTTATTCAATGGATTAAGAATAATTAAAATACTAGATTTGTGCAAGGGATTTCCGACGCTTTGTTGTTTTGTCAAATTTGAGTACTTTCTCCGTTAGTCACTTTGTTTCACTTTAATTTGCATTTAAAATTAATCATTGTTCTCCATTAATCATTTAATATTTTTCTTTAGTTTCTTTGTTCCTTCTACTATTCTTTAAATTTTTCTCTCTGTGGAATCGACACCCCAAAGCTGTGCTACAACTACCGCGTTATTCTTTGGGTGTAATCAAATTTTGGCACCGTTGCCGAGGAGACGGTAGAAGAATTGCTAGATAGTTTTTATTTTAGCAGTTTGTAAAGGCGGTAGCTTCATTCCTTCCTTGCTGCATTATTTTTTTTCTTTTTCCTTTCTTTATTTTTATAGTATTTTTTTTTATACTATTTTGTTACCTTGCATGCACAGATATAGAGACGCCTTGGGTAGATTTGCTTATAGGTCTGTGCTAGAGTCAGAATCAAAATTTTTTTTTTAAATCCTTTATTTGACAATCCATCTAGTCCTGAAGAAATAAGTGAACACGGAGATCAACCCACTAGGACCCTTTAGGATTACCTCCACCCTACACGTATAGTCACACTATCATGTATCATGTTTAAGCAAATACTCGCCAATTGGATTTTAAAATAGGGATGATACAGTTACTGCCTACGTTCCATGGCTTGGAAAATGAAAATCCATATGTGCACATTAGGGAGTTTGAGGAAGTAGTTGTGACTTTCCATAGTCAAAATGCAACTGATGACATTGTGAGACTTAGGCTCTTTCCTTTCTCTTTGAAGGATAGAGCTAAGAGTTGGCTACACTCACTGAGACCACGATCTATTGGGTCATGAAATGAGATGACTCAGGTTTTCTTTAATAAATACTTTCCCCAATATAAGACCAACGCTTTAAAAAGGTAAATCTCCACCTTTGCACAAAAAGATAGTGAGACTTTGTATTAGTCTTGGGAGAGATTTAAGGAGTTTTTGAGTATGTGTCCTCACCATGAGTATGAGAATTGGTGCTTAGTGAGCTATTTTTATGAGGGACTTACACCTAGAGAGTGCCAATTTGTGGAGATGATGTGTAATGGTGAGTTCTTACAGAAAGATCATGATGAGGCCATAGAATACCTCAATGAGCTTGCTGAAAAAGCTCACACTTTGACTGGACCTAGTGCTACTGAGAGCATAAATAGGTCACGACTTGTAGGAAACCCAAATGGTGGTGGAATTTACCATCTAAGGGAAGAGGATAACCTAAAGGCTAAGGTCAAGATGCTCACTAGGGAGCTAGATGTGTTAAAGACTAAGGACTTAAAGCCAACACACGTAGCTAATCATGCAAAGTCTTTTGGACTATGTTTTGTGTGTGGCGGGGTAGATCGTCTCGCCCAAGAGTGTCCCATATTTGCTGAGATGAGAGGGATGCATGAGGAACAATGTAATGCCTTATATATGTACAAGAAGCCTTTTTTCACCTTTCTTTTATACCTATAATCTGGGGTGGCGTAATCACCCCAATTTTAGCTGGAAGCCTGAAAACCAGTCGCCTGCACAACCCCCTAGATCATATCCTGCACCATATCATACACATGCATCTTCTAGGAGTTCTTTAGAAGACACTTTGCATGCTTTTATTGAGGCACAGGGCAAGACTAACCAAAGATGTGAATCATTGATTATGCAGGTTGTTGAAGAAAATAAGGAGATAAAGAGCCAAGTGTCCAAATTGATGAGCTCTTTGAGTTTGAATGAGCGAGGTAAGTTCATTTCTCAAGCTCAGTCCACACCCCATGGCCAACACATAGAGAAAAAGAATTTGAAGAATGTGAATGCCATTGTGACATAAAGTGGTAAGACATTACACATCCCAACAACGAACAAATCAGAGGATGTGGAAAATGATCAAGATAGTAGTGATGCCAAGCTGCCCAAGAAACCTGAGGTGACAAAGAGTCCTGTTAAGGTACCATTCCCTCAAGCTTTAAAATCAAGCAAGCGAACTTTGGATCCAAACAATGAAATCCTAGAGAATCTAAGGCAAGTAAAAATTAATCTTCCTCTTTTGCATGTGATTAAGCAAGTTCCTACTTATGCAAAAGTTCTTAAGGATTTGTGTACAGTTAAGAGGAAGCACCATGTGAAGAAGAAAACATTCCTAACAGTGCAAGTTAGTACTCTAATTGAGCAGCGAATTCCTCCTAAGTATAAGGATCCTGGATGTCCAACCATTATATGCGGCATTGGAAATCATGAGTTTGGGCAAGCTTTGCTAGATTTAGGAGCTAGCGTGAATCTAATGCCATATTCTATTTATTTGCAGTTTTGGGAGAACTCAAACCAACCACTGTGGTATTGCAATTGGCTAACCATTCAGTCAAAGTACCCCGGGGTGTGGTAGAGGATGTTCTAATTCAAACTGATAAATTTTATTATCCTATTGATTTCCTAATCCTTGACATTAGCTCTGTTGTTGATACTACTTCTAAAATTCCTTTGATTTTAGGTAGGCCGTTCCTTGCCATTGCTAATGCTCTTATTAATTGCAGGAATGGGCTCATGAAGCTGTTTTTTGGAAACATGACCCTCGAGGTGAATATCTTCCATATTGCAAAACAGCCATAAGATGATGACGAGAGCCATCAGGCATACATGATTGACTCACTCATGGATAGGAGAGTTTCTATAGCTCATGATTTTGATCCCCTTGAGTATTTTCTTGTTAATTCTGAGTTTGATTCTATCAGTGATCTATCTGATGTAGTTGATGTTTGTGCTATTTTTGATAGAACTCAGGATTATGACACTCGGGCATGGTAACCGAAGTTTGAGAAGTTGCCTGAGAGAAGTGCAAAACAAATTCCTTCAAGTGTGGAAGCATCCAAAGTTGAATTGAAGCCTTTGCCTAAGGGTTTAAAGCATGTTTTCCTTGGTCCAGGTGACACTTGATTCTAGCCGAAGACGTTAAACTTAGCACACATGGGAGGCACCCAATAGTATATCCTTTTGTTTTTATTGTTTTTAATATTTCTTGTTACTGTTTATTTTTAATATTTTTTGTTTTCCATTATTACTTTAGTATTTCTTTTCTAGGGACAATATATGCATCAGTTCAAGTTTGGGGGTGTGCTATGAGCCATGCCAGTCCAGCGAGTTCTCCATCTTCCAGGTCAGCTATTTTCATGTTATTCACACATTGAAGACACTGTGTACTTTAAGTTTGGGGGTATGGGAGACACATTCACACATACTTTGTCCCAGTTTTTATTATATATTATTGAAAAGATAAATGCATGTTCATGATTGTTTTGAAATTTTAGTTGATATAAACGAATACTGTGATGTGATGTCATTAGTGAGCTTAAAATCTTAAACACATGATTTGATGATAGAGTTTTAAAATTTTGTTACTTACTTTAGGCATTTGAGAATTCACATGTTTGATCTAATCTGACACGAGCAAATTAGCACAAAATAGTGTGAGGTATGACATGTGATTTTAATGTGTATGTTTCCATAACTTAACTGAAACTGGATGACTTGTTGGATAAACACTTTGGCATAGAAAAGTATAAATAAAACTTCAAAAAAAAAAATTTGCACAAAAAGAGAAAAATGCTCATGATGATCATTAATAAACTTTCCACTGAGTAACTAGACCTCTTGCCTCAGTAAGCAGTGAATGTTCACGTCAAAAGGTGAGAATTTTATTCATAATGATCATTGAGAAACTTTCCACTGAGTAACTGGACCTCTTTCCTCAATAAGCAGTGAGTGTTCACGTCAAAAGGTGGGAATTTTGCTTGGTAGTATTAAGGCTAGTTTAGTTTTGTAGCTTTTTTTACTCGATTTAGTAAGTCGTTAGGGGTGTCTTTACACCTAATGCCCTAAAACCATATGGTTTGGGAGTCATTGACTCAACACTAGCTACATAGGTCAATTAGAAAGCTTAAGGGAACTAAACATAGCAGAGCCTTATAATAAAAGAGGGAAGAAAATAAAATTATGCTATCGTTGTTCATTCTGATGAGAAATTTTGTGAATCTTGAGACATGGAGACATTGAACATTGAAGTTATTTGGAAGCCTCATCTTTATATGCTAATTCACTTTACACTGAGACAGACTTGTGATGCGTTAGCCTGCCTTTTATAAGTAATTAGATTTTAAAATTCCTATTCATTGTGAAGATGAGTTTATATTTTAAGCTTGCTCATGAATTAATATCATGGTTTTGTGTGATACTTAAATTTTAGGATACCATGAATGATGAACTTATCTTTATGTTCTTTGTTTTTCATTTTGTTTTTTTTTATTTTGTTTTGCTTAGGGACTAGCAAAATGTAAGTTTGGGGGTATTTGATGAGTGCCAAATATTGCATATTTTGGCCCCTTAATTTACAATTGTTAGCTTAGGAATTTTGTTACTTTGAGTTGTTTTTTTCGTTATTCTACAGGTTTACAAGCACTTCGAAAGAAATTTCACTAAATTTCCAGAATTACCCATACAGATCAGTCATTTTTACTGATTAAACTGTATTGATTCAGGAAGAACCAGGTGATGAGCCATGTATGCTTGGAAAGATCCGGATATCTATTTTCTGGGGAATTTTACAACTCATAAATATGATTTTTCTAGAGAAAGTTATGGCAGTTTTAGTAGACAAAGGTCAGGTTGTGCGTGATTTCAGCATGGCAGAAGTGATTTTTGTGGATTAAACTGTAATAATTTAGGAAGAAATAGGAGATGAGCCATATATGCTTGGAAAGATTCAGATGTCTACTTTTTGGAGAATTTTACGGCTCATAAATATAATTTTTCTAGAGAAATTTATAGCAGTTTTAGTAGACAAAGGTCATGCTGTGCGTGATTTCAACGTGGGCAGAAGTTTTGAAGGGCATGTGAAGGCTTAAATCCCACATCCCACATCGGTTGGAAACACATTCTATATCCCACATCCCACATCGGATTGGAAACACATTGCACTCATGGAGTTCCCCTATAAAAGCCTCATTTCACTTCATCAAAGGGGTGTGCAATCTCGGAGGCTTTACTACCAAAGAATGCAATCTTAGAGGCTTTGCTACCAAGGTGTGCAATCTCGAAGGCATTGCTACCAAGGATTGCAATCTGAAGGATTTTGCTACATATCGAGGGAAGCACCGCACAGCAGCTGTGGGTGGAATTTCTCTCTCAATGTATTGTTAGTTTTAATTTATTTCTTTTAAGTTTTAAAGTTTAATGTTTAGCACTTTAATGTTTGCTCTAATTTTTCCCTGAGATTTTTGTTGTCAATTATATTTATGGGTAACTAAATTCTCAAGTGGGGCTAGGGATGAACTTAGACAGTAGATTATATTTTTGTTTATTCTTTAATTTGTGTATTTAATTTTAAATTACTAAAACTCTTTCGTTTTATCATTCTCAATTCATTGGTGATGTTTTCTTCTCCGAATAATCGTAGAATTTATTCTATTTATGGATTCAGTCATGCTTTCTCTATTGAATGGATTAGCTCTTTGATTATGTTTGGATCAATTATTTATGTATATTGATTTAATTCTTTGCTGTAATATCGCTTCCTGAGTATATTGTCTTCGTTGGATTTTCTCAATAGTGATAATAATTTCTCAATAGTGATAATAATTTACGTAATGTAAAAGTGGTGAATGATTTTTCAAAGGGTTACATTTGGTTTAATATTGGTTTATAAATCTACATCTTCCGATTGAGAATTTTGGGAATTGAGTTCCCAATTGAGTTATTCAATGAATTAAGAATAATTAAAATACCAGATTTGTGCAAGGGATTCCCGACGCTTTACTGTTTGTCAAATTTGAGTACTTTCTCCATTAATCACTTTGCTTCACTTTAATTTGCATTTAAAATTAATCCTTGTTCTCCATTAATCATTTAATATTTTTTTTTAGTTTCTTTGTTCCTTATACTATTCTTTAAATTTGTCTCTCTATGAAATTGACATCCCAAAGCTGTGTTACAACTACCGCGTTATTCTTTGGGTGTAATCAGTTGGGCATGTTTTTCTTCAACCGCAGTAGAAGATAATCATCTCTCTTATGTTATGGCTATAATATTGGTTTCTAGTTAATTTAGAACCATGGTTTCTATTAATGATGTGGCATTTGTCTTGTGAATGGATCTTAAATCGGTGAAACAGATTTAATCGGCACGAACAATACATTTGAGCTTTTACATGTATAATATTTATGTTCACAAACATTTTATGTGTGAGAAACTATGTTAATTTTGACCTAATTAAATGGCATAATGCATGGAGGAGGAAAATTTCCTTTTATCCCCAGTTATAAAAAAAATACCATGAGGTTTTTTTTATTTGGATTTTTGCATACCATCAAACACTTAGATGAAATTTTTGTTGTTTAGATATAATTGTGACTAGAATATTAAAACAATAAAGTGTATATTAATTAGTATACAACTGTGGTAATATCAATTACTATATGTATTGAAAATTTGTGTTTCTTGTATTATAAAAGGATACCGATTACAAATATACATAAAACAACTTATCATTTTAACATGTGATAAGTTGCATTGTCTTGAATAGGCTGGATTAGTTGTTTCCTAGGGTTGAATTGCTTCTTTCAAAATGTTTTAATTGTGTAACATGTACTAGTGCCAATTTTCTAATTGAGGGACTGGATCTAAGGTTAATGTCAGAAGTTTTTTTTTTTCCTTCTTTTTTTTTTTTGTTGGATTTCAAGTAAGGTTGGACGTCCATGATGAGTGGTCAGACCTGCCCAAAATATATTTGAATATAAGTTTAATATCCTCCAAATGACACTACTCCTCCACAAGACATAATTCCTCATTTTCTTTTATGTTTTGTTGGTTATTGGTAACCAACTTATGGTTGCTAGAAATTAAAATGAAGTACAAGAAAAAATAAAAAAATGGTAACACTTGTTCTAGAGAGAGAAAATCATGCACCATCTTCTTTAAAGAGAAGTAATGGTTCTTGGGCTATGAAAATCATGTAATTTCCTTTATTATGATCTCATACACAACCTAAGGTGAGACTATGAAAATTAATGACGCGAAGACTCTAAGAGGAGTCCAAAGTACAAACAATTTCTGGTCAAATCCAATAAGAAACTGTTTTTCCGTTATGTTACTTTATTACACTTTTAAAATAGATGCTAACATCTAAAAATTGATTCTTCAAGGATGAGCTAAGTTGACTGTTTCAAGGGTTTGCTTATGCGATTTATACATTCAATAACTTTTAGATCAGTCCCATCAATTGCTGTATTCAAGCCTTATGAATCACGTTCCGATAAATTATATCCAATTTTACTACAATCATTCACGCCTGGAAAGAACCATATTATGTTTTTTCTATAATATTTTATTCCCTGGATTTTTCACTTAGGATGTGAAATACATTAAACACCAAGAGGCACCAAATTTAGAAAACTCTAGATGAATGACAAAAATAATTATGTTACACAGGTAGACTGCTGTAATATTTTTTCTAACTGGAACATAATTTGAAAATCAAAACTTAGAGGCGTAAATTAATCACTATCTTTAAAGCTTTATTCGTTTCCACTTGAATAAACAAGTTTGCTATGGGTACAGTTGAATAGTCCTCAAGAAGACAACTAAATCTCTAGGTTGAAGTCTGCAGACAGCAAAATATGAAGAACTTCAAATTTTATTCTGCTTTGAAATAATTGAAATATTATGATAGAGGGTTTTTAGAGAAAAAGAGAGAAGAAAGAAAGAAATAAATTACATGTATTCTAAATACGGAGGGATGCAGGGTATATATAGGTGTAGAGACACATCTTCAATCATTTATGAACAAATATATCTTTTCAATTTGAAAAGACATGATTTTCCACATTCAATATAAGCCTTTAGATCATGTCTCTTAATTTTAAACGGTCCAGATCGTGTATGTTAAAGAGACAGTTAACTATCTAACTCCTTTTTGATTAAGTCATGGCCCTTGGATTTAAATCACACCTCTTTGATTAAATCACAACCTTTAGATTTAAACAGAAGCCTTTTGATTTAATTTGACACATTTCTGATTAAATCCTGAGCTTTTGTCTAAAATCTAGATACCCAAGCCCGAACAACAGACACGGGCTCAGGGCAAGGGCCCCTCAACGAGGATGCACACGTGAAGTGAAAAGTGCAAAGTGCGCCAATGCGACGTAACCAGGCCCAAGCTCAAGCTCAGACTCGGGCTTGGGCCAAGGCTGGGGCACAGGCGTGTGCGCAGACCGTGAACCTTCACCTTTATCCCTTATTTTAATAGAAGTAGATAAGAATCTCAAATAAATGCTTATAAAGTATTTTATTTCTCATTTTCTTGTCAATGTGGGACAAAGCCAATTTTGGTTTTCAAACAATCATTTATCCTCATTTTAAGCTCATACATTAAGATTCATTTTGAATTAAAATAAATACTCATTAAATCTCCAACTTGAGTTTAATTTAATGCATCTATTTAATTTTTTTAATAACAATTAATTAGCTCAAATTAAGACCTTAAAATGGTCTAAAATCAGCCCTTAAAGCTGATTTTTCCAACAATCTCCCACTTGTTTGAAAACTAATTTTTTTTTGAAAATACTGCCATAGTATCTCTGAGTCTTGTATGCATAAAGAAGGTATCTTTTGATTTAAAACCTGTTATTAGTGTAAACGACTCAAAGTCATATCTAAATGAATGGTGTCATTTAGATTAAAGCAACATTCCTATGTGATACGACCTGAGCCACCACACACATACAATTCTCTTATTTCAATGAGAATTTATTTTCACTTGGCACTATTATGACCATGTGCTATATCCTGGCTTCATGAAACTCAAGAGAACAAACCATAACTCTATATAAGAAGCGACACCACTCCTTCGTTCATATAGGTGAAGTTCCTCTTACGTTTTCATTACTATAACGCATTTTATAACTTCATTAAGAGTTTAACTCATCCTTTAAAACGTAACAGACGATATTATCTTTCTCAATTATGGGCAAATTTTGTGACAATATCAACAGTTAATCATAGTAACTTGTGACCCATTAATCCCTAGGACTAGTGGTCTACTAGTATTAGGTTAGGTTGCCATCACTACTGACTTTTAAATGGTTTGAGGCCCATCTCTTTATATGTAATACTTACTAGGTCTCATGCGAGTGCCTTAGTAAGTGGATCAGCCAAGTTCTTACTTAACTTTACATAGACAATTGTAATGATTGCAACTTCTATCAATTGTCTCACATATTCATGTCTAAAACTGATATGTCTAGACTTACAATTATAGGTACTATTATAAGCTCTTGATAAAGTAGATTCACTATCATAAAAAAGTGAAACATAAGGCATTGGACTAAGCCACAATTTGATGTCTAACAATAAACTCCTAATCCATTCGGCTTCTTTCCCAGTTGCCACTAGGGCAATAAATTCAGATTTCATAGTTGAGTGGGATATATAAGTTTGTTTCTTGGTTGCCCAAGAAATTTCACCCCCACCAATAGTGAATATCCACCCACTTTTGGATTTATTATCTCTCACACTTGTAATCCAACTCGCATCAGTGCATTCTTCAAATACACTTGGGTAACTGTTATAAAACAGTTCCAAACCACTACTCTTCTTGAGATATCCCATTATCCTACCAATGGTTTTCCAATGTTCTATACTAGGATTACTAGTATATCTACTAAGTTTACACACATAGTAGGAAATATCTAGTCTACTACAGTGCATTGCATACATTAGACTACCAATAGTACTAGTGTATTCAAGTTGTGCCACTGCTCAACCAGAATTATTTCGTAATTTAATACTTGGATCAAAAGGAGTATTATACTCTTTGAAACCAAAATTTTTAAACTTAGTTAACACTTTTTCAATATAGTGAGATTGACTTAAAGCATAACCCCTGATTAGGGCATGAAAATGCACTTCAAATAGAGTTAATTATATGCATTTGTTGATATTAATTTTGACTATTCATTGAATTTCTTGACAAGTGTGGTCCTTTGGAGAGAATGTTATACAACTTTCATGTTTTAAGTTTGGAGAGATACTGGCTGCATCAGGGTCGAAACCATGCTTGAAATTGCTACACCTGCACTGTTAAGGTTCTGGAATGTCCCTTAGCCTGCAATGCAAATCAAGTCAAGTTTACTATCTTAGTAAGAGCTAAAAATAATAAAGCTCAAGGCCCAGATTACGAAGTGATGTCTCTGGACAGTCGTAAGTAATCTCACCATATCTTACTCGTATGACATCATATTGATCTGATTCAAGGAGTGTTGGAAATCTAGGTTAAAGGGCTATAATTGTTCCTGAAATAGAAGTTTCATGATTGGAATGTTTGGAAGGCGGAAGCAGCCCTGCAATCTGAAGCCAAAAATTTGCAAAATCTATGATTCGACAAGGGGGAATTATTTTTTTCCTTGGGAGGTTGGGTCCAGAACAAGGGGGGAGAAGAGTCTATCACTTGGGAGAGAACCAGACGCATGCTAGTTTTTTTTCATGGTTTTTTTTTGGGATTCATTTTCTGGAGCAATCAAAGGAAGCAGAACATCAAAGAGGAGACAGGTTTTTAAGTTTTTTTCTTTATTCCGAATTTCTTTCAATTTCTTGATGTTAAACTTTTTGATTATGTTTTTATTCAAGTTTATCATGAACTAATCTCCATTTTCTAGGGATAAGATGTAGCCTAACTATGATTATGTGAATCTTCCTTTAATTGAACTAATTTAGTAGTTGTTTCATATTGTTGAGTATTTCATTCTAGATTTAAAGCTTGTGAATGATTGATCAACATTTGTATGATTAGGGATTCAATTTGAGACTGAGAAGTGATAATTGTTTCAGTATATGTTTGAGATACCACAAGGAATCTGTAGGATAGAGATATTTATGGACTTGTGTAATCTTTATGGGGGTTTCTTGTTCTTAATGAATTTTGATAGGTTTAGAGTTTTCACAGAGATGTAGAAAATTTGCTTGTTGGGATAATTTATTAATGCTTGAGAAAGATTAATGAATAAATTAGAGACCCGATTATCAACAATAGGAAATAATTGCAATTAGTTCAAGTAGGAAATTCGCATAGGATCAGTTATAGTGAATTGAAAGCCCTAGAATCTTGTTTCCTTGATCTTTGCTTGCTTATTTAATTTCATTATTTTAAACTCTTTAGTTCAACAATTCACTCTCATTCGAATTATCAAATAGATTATAGTTTAATAAATTTTGGTACTTATTAGTAATTTTTCAATCCTCGTGGAACGATACTATTACTCATTCACTTTATTACTTGTTACGATTCGTGCACTTGCGATTTCAACCAACAAGTTTTTAGCACTGTTGCTGGGGATTTAGATAAAATTATTGATAATATCAATATTAGTTACACTTGGTCTAATTTGATTTATTTTGTCTTTTAATTTTAGGTGTTTGTTTAGTGTATGAGACGATGCAAGAGTTTGGAGCTACTACCTTATGATCCCGAAATCGAGAAAACTGCAAAGAGCCTAAGGAAAAAGAAGCGAGAAGCTCAGAAACATTCCAACACTATGGCAGGCAACGAGAATCCAAGATGTGACACAAGGGCACTAAGGGATTTTTCTCTACCACAGGTCACAAAAATCCATTTAGTTATCAAGAAGCCTACTATTGAAGCTAACAACTTTGAGATTAACCCAGCTATCCTACAGATGATCCAGACATCAATTCAGTTCCATGGGTTGCCAAGTGATGACCCTAATGCTCATATAGCAAGTTTTTTTTAGAAATTTGTGACACTTTCAAGCACAATGGCATTACTGATTATGTCATTCGCCTCTGGCTATTTCCATTCTCTCTTTGAGACAGAGCGAAGAATTGGCTAAATTCACTGCCCGCAGATTCAATCACTAGTTGCGAGGAGTCAGCTCAGAAGTTTCTTGCTAAATTTTTTCCACCGGACAAGACAGAGAAGATGCATAATAAAATTTCAAATTTTGCTCAAATTGAAGGCGAATCACTTTATGAGGCTTAGGAGCAATATAAAGACCTACTTAGGGGATGCTCTCACCATGAATTGTTGAAGTGGATGCAAGTTCAAAACTTCTATAATGGACTTTGTGGTTCTACAAGAACTCTGATAGATGTAGCTTCAAGAGGAGTGTTTATGGGAAAAAACCAGGATGATGCATATGATCTGTTAGAGGAGATGGCTATGAACAACTGTCAATGGTCGAGTGAGAGGATTTTACCAAAGAAGGCAGTGGGATTACATGAGATTGAAGCTATCACTACCTTGGTAGCTCAAGTCTACACTCTTACTCAACAATTAAAGGCTAACCAACTGATAGCTAATGCCATTCACTTGACACCAGTGGTTTGTGATTTTTGCCATGGAAACCATCCGAGTGAAAAATATCAAGTGGGAAACCCCTTCTCTCAATCCCAAGAGGAGTATGCACAATTTGTTGCAAATTACAACCGCCAAAATAATCCATACCGTGCAACATACAATTCCGGATGGAGGAATCATCCAAATTTTTCATGGAATAATCAAAATGTATTGAAGCTTCCACCTGGTCCGTCATCTAGTGACCTACCAAAAGTGAAATTGACACTTGAAGAAGCAATGGCACAATTGGCAAATAACACCAACCGATTCATAACAGAGACTAAGACCAATTTTCAGAATCAAACAGCTTCGATTTGAAATTTAGAAGTCCAAGTTGGTCAATTGGCCAATATGCTCACCGGGAGACAACAAGGTAATTTGCCTAGCACGACTGAAGTGAATCCAAAGAAGCAATGCAAGGCGATCACTTTGTGAAGCTAGAAAGAGTTAGAAACTCTAGCAGGATGTGAGAAGTTCAAAAAAGAAGGTTAAGAGGTGCAACTTCACACAACACCATTCAAGGAGACTTTCGAAAGTCAACCAATCCCACCACAGGATCCGACACTAAGAGTTCCATTCCCTCAACGACTCAAAAAGAATAAGCTTGATAAGGTATTTTCTAAATTTCTAGATGTGTTGAAAAAATTGCATATTAACATTCCTTTTGCACATGCCCTGGAACAAATGTCGAGCTATGTGAAATTTATGAAGGATATCTTGTCAAATAAGAGCAAATTGGAAGAGTATGAAACAATAACCCTTACTGAAGAGTGCAGTTCAATTCTACAATATAAATTGCCTCCAAAGCTTTAGGACCCAGGGAGCTTCACTATCCCATGTTCAATTGGAAATTCTGTGTTTGAAAGAGCTTTATGTGATTTAGGTGAGAGTATTAATCTAATTCCTTTATCTATTTTCAGGAAGCTTGGATTAGGTGAGGCGAGACCTACTATAGTTTTATTGCAATTAGTGGACTGCTCAATAAAGCACCCATGGGGAATTATTGAAGATGTGCTTGTCAGAGTGGACAAGTTTATTTTTCCAGCTGACTTCATCATTCTAGACATGAAGGAGGATCAGGAAATCCCCATCATTCTTGGTAGACCATTCTTAGCTACTGGCTGAGCTCTTATTGATGTCCAAAGGGGAGAATTGTGGTTGAGGGTACAAGAGGAGGAGGTAACCTTTAATGTTTTTAATGCCATTAAGTATCCAGATATAAGTTAGAGTTATTTTAGCATCCAAGCGATTGACTCTTTGATGATCGAAGTGCTTAATCAACAAAAAGAATCATTGGAAGCTTGTTTGGTTAGTCCTAATCTGACTATGGAAGAGGATCCTGAAGTGTTAGAATATACCTTCTGGATGGATTCTTTTGGTTCTAACAACATGAAATATTTTGAAGATTTGGGATAAGGACCCTCACGGCCCCTTTAATCTATTGAAAAACCGCCTGTATTGGAGCTCAAGCCTTTAATGGAAACCTTCGGTATGCTTATCTTGGCGAATCATCTACTCTTAAGGTAATTATTTCATCTATGCTTTCTACTCAAGAAGAAGAAAAATTGTTGAGAGTGCTTAGAAAACATAAGGCAGCTATTGGGTGGACGCTTACGGATATCAAGGGAATTAGCTCTTCTATTTGTATGCACCGAATTTTTTTAGAAGAAGAGTGCAAGTGGACGATAGAGCAACAAAGAAGACTCAATCCAACAATGAATGAAGTGGTGCATAAAGAGATCTTAAAGTGGTTAGATGCCGGAGTGACTTACCCAATTTCTGATAGCTCATGGGTTAGTCTTGTTCAAGTGGTACCAAAGAAAGGAGGAATGACGGTGGTGAAGAATGCTAACAATGAGTTAATCCCTACAAGAATCATCACTGGGTGGAGAATTTGCATAGATTATCGAAAACTGAACAAAGCTACTCGGAAGGACCACTTTCCCTTGCCATTCATTGATCAAATATTGGATAAGCTAGCCAGGCATGATTACTATTGCTTCCTAAATCGCTATTCGAGGTATAATCAAATAGTCATAGCACCGAGAGACCAGGAGAAGACCACCTTCATATGCCCTTACAGTACTTTTGCTTTCCGATGAATGCTCTTTAGGCTTTGAAATACACCAGCGACTTTTCAAAGGTGTATGATGGCAATCTTTTCTGATATGGTTGAACAGATTATTGAAATTTTCATGGATGATTTTTCTATATTCGGATCTTCTTTTGATAATTTCCTTGGGAATTTGGCCTTAGTTTTGGAGCGATGTGAAGAAACTAACCTTATGCTTAATTGGGAGAAGTGTCATTTCATGGTAAAAGAGGGAATTGTCTTGGGTCATTGAATCTTTTCTAAAGAGATTGAAGTAGATAGAGCCAAGATTGAGACAATAGAGAAACTGCCACCTCCATCAACAATAAAGGGAGTTAGGAGTTTTCTTGGACACGCAAGATTTTAAAGAAGATTTATCAAGGACTTCTCCAAGATTTCCAAACCCCTTTGTAGCTTGCTGGTGAAGGAAACTCCATTTGTCTTTGATGAAGAGTGTAAGAAGGCATTCTTGTTACTTAAAGAGAAGCTTGTGTCGGCTCTAATTGTTATAGCACCGGATTGGGATATACCATTTGAATTGATGTGTGATGCAAGTGGCTATGCAGTTGGAGTGGTATTGGGGCAACGAAAGAACAAACAGTTTCACACAATTTATTATGCTAGCCAGACCCTTAATGATGCCCAACTCAACTAAGCCACAACTGAGAATGAGCTACTTGCTATAGTCTTTGCTTTTGACAAGTTTCAGGGAGTAGGGTAATAGTCTATACTGATCATTCCACAATTAAATACCTTATTGCCAAGAAGGAAGCCAAGCCAAGACTTATCTGTTGGATTATCTTATTGCAAGAGTTTAATATTGAGATTAAAGACAAGAAGGGAACTAAAAATTTGGTAGCAGATCATCTCTCATGGCTGGAGTTACAAGAGCAACTTGAGTCCCAACAACGGCCCATAGATAATAATTTCCTGGATGAGCAACTTTTAGCAATTTTTTCTAACAAGTCTCTACTTTGGTATGCAGATTATGTTAATTTTTTTGCAGGAAAAATCATTCCTCTAGATTTTTCTTACCAACAAAAGAAAAGATTTTTCTCGGAAGTAAAGCACTACTATTGGGAAGAACTGG